>CM035802.1:20975909-21175909 GCA_020466265.1 Siphamia tubifer
ACTGCAAATAAAAGTGGTTTCCAGTGGAAGGTGCACTTAAAGTGAATATTTAGGATCAAAATGGTATAATACGGATGTTGTGCAATACGTTTGGGTGACAAAGCAGTAATGATAATTATTATCCCTATGGATTGCCAGTGAACCAGACTAAATGGGATTACAGTTTGGGAAAAGTAAGTCAAAGTAAAAAAAAAAAAAAAAAAAAAGTCATGAATTTTCAAAATGTTTTCCCCCCGATTTTACTTAGATTAAGCAAAATGTCAAATGTCTAAAAACATTGATTTTGTTCCAATTTACATCAAACTTTCTTTTCCTCTTCTTTAAGAAGCACTCATTATTTTCTGCTACATTTGTCTGAACAGTTGGACTGAAACAGAGACAATGTATTCTGTCTGTTTTAATTTGTGATTGCTGTGTTTTCTCTTGTTTGTTTTTATTGTTGTTGGGACTTTTATTGATCTGTTTTTAGTGCATGTAAAGCGTCTTTGAATGCCATGAAAAGCGCTATACAAATAAAATGTATTATTATTATTATTATTATTATTTACTGTGTTTCCCACCAATAGCGGAAAGCTTCCTTCATCTGCTTTGATCTCAGTATTATTGGTTTGTCATGCACCTGTATACTTCAGCTTGGAGTGGTGGTTGGCTCTCTTCCCACCTCTGATACAACACAATATACTGTCCTGTCATCATTCTTAAGGTATTTATGGAATTCTGGTGAGAAATATGTAAACAACGTCTGCATCACTAACTCCATCTCTGCCGATCAAAAGTCCTGCTTGCGTATTAGCTTTAAGTAACTGCATCAGGTTGAGTAAAGTGCACATACTCTTGTGATAAATCATGGCCTGTTAAGGCTGTACTTTGGCCAAGAGAGCAACCACATTTCAGGGTCAGTGTAGAGGTTCAAATCCCTGTGTAAAGCCGACCTTACTCGGCTATAAAACATAGTGCATTAGGCGTGTCATGGATGTAATCTGTTGAAGGCTAGGGGGAGGCAGATGGCTGCTCAGCTTAGCTGTAGAACACATAAGTATGACGCCCAGAACAAGACGGCTGGATGTGAAGGCAGACAGACGACAACAAAAAAAAGGAGTTGAAAAAGAGAAAAGAGGGCAGGTTAGGGAGGGCGATATGAATTAATGCAACCTTAGAGAGGTGCAAACATATGCCTGAGCAGGCTCTATCCACCGTTTAAGTGGTGTTGAGTTTAACGGCGATCAATGTGTTCCATGTTTTATGGCATCAGCTTTAAGACTGCCACTCTAGGGCATTCCATGGAAATTTTCCTCCTGATCTGTTTAATTTCACATAGCCACGACATATTTGAACAGCGACTCGGTGCCGTTGAATTCCCAAGAGTCCCTCCCTGTGTTGTGAAGCTTCATCTGTTCTTCTACAGCATTAGGTCGTAAACGGACAGGCAGGCAGCTCCAGTTACTTCATCTGTCCTGATCATCTTTGTACAAAAACAGATGAAAATAAAGACAGAGAGGTTGCCAGTCTCTTCAGCTCTCCAACATACCACAGTCCTAGTGACATCTGCTTAGGTACTTGTTGCTCCACCACCTCAACTTACTTAGTTACTGTGGAATTTCTCCTCTGCTCTGTGAGCAAATGCGAGATTGAAATGCATTTATTTACAGTTCAGGACACTTTCCAAGTGCCTGTCCATGACGCAGTAATGTGTTTTAAAGTCATTACCCCGCTTTTTGCACAGCGCGCTCTCTGTCCCTCTGGTGAGGCAGTAGTGCTTCTGGCAAATGGCAATAGTGGCCTGGTGGAATTAAAAAGAGAGAGACAATGTGCTAAAGCCAAGGAGGGCTTAGCTCAAACCAGAACACAACTCCAAGACACAACTGAACCAAAGACTGGGATTCTGATGAGCTCTTCCAATGAGGAATGTGGTGTTACTTGTATGTAAAATAAGGCAAGACAGTCTACATTAAAATCCTCAGAACTCAGGAGGTAAAGCTCCCTGAAGTACTGGCTAAAAAAAAAGATGAATGAATGTGCACCGTCACAATAAGCCTAAAAAAACATGCTACAAAGTAGCACTGTGTGTTCTCTCTCTATAGAGGCTTTGGGCAATATTATATTTACTTCCAGAAATACCCAGTGGGCTTAAAATACACACAGCAACACATCAGAACAAAGAAAATATTAAGGGGTAAAAGCTGATATGACTCATTGATTCCAACGAGGATGGACTTCAACAAAAACATAACATCCATCTTCATCTTATGCAGACACAATTTTGTACTTGTGTTATAGATCACCATTAAGGTTAAGCCTCAGACACAGTGGAGAAAATTGGAGAACTTCAATTCAAACTTAAGTAATGTTTTCTTCATGATCAAAGCACAAATGATAGACTAGAGTCTCGACTGTCGATGTGGAAGTACAAGCCTGGAAAATGCACATACAAAAAAAAGCCTGTATTGCAAACATTAATCCAGACAGACTATAGTATGTACAGAAGGGGGAGTGAGCGTGCAACAGAGTGATAGGTTGATAGATGGAGATTTGCGCTGATGGAATGAGAAGGAAAGGTCTGGGGATCACAAGGCTGGATACTGTTTCGATTCCTGCATGGAGGCAAAAGGCCTCTGGTTAATGTCCACTCTTGAGAGAGCTTCATGTGGCACAGGTTATGGTTGATGCTGCTTCTCCTACTCTTGTTTCTCTACCTACTGAAGTGGATCTGGTACCAGGCCTCCATTAAACCACCTGGGTCCGATCTCTCCGTCTGATGCACCACACCTTGTCAAAGCACTCTGGCCCTGATAGACAAGAGCAAGAAGCCACAGAGGAGACGGGACAGGGGGAATTACAGGCAGACTTGTCGGGTTTCAACTAAAATAGCTATGAGATGATATGTTTATTCAAGGAGAAAATGTTTGCTTTTCTCTTCTCTTCTGTCACAGCGGGTCAGTTTACAGACGTTTGGCTTCAGAGCTGGAATGATGGCACTAACTGGCACTCAGGACAATGTCCAATGGCTGCTGAACAATCCCCCAGATGACGCTACCATTTCCATCTGGCAATCAAGAGTGATCCTACAATCCTACCAACTTAAGTTCACACTCATCATGGGTCCATTCAGCCACATATTATGTAAAAAAAAATAATAATAATTTAGTAGCATTCAATAAACACTATAAACCTCCTCATCTAAAGTCAATACACAGGAAAAAACCATGACATTTATATTTTATGGACAAATTAAATTATCATATTTTTAATTTTCAAACAGAGATCAACCAATGATGGATTTTTATAGACCAGCTGAGGGAAGGTAAACGCTGATATGCCCACACCCTTAGTATTCCTGAACTTGATAAATGAATAATTAATTAAGAAATCTAGAATTTAACATCAAACTAGCTATCAAATATCTAGATGAAGACAATTTCAGTTTGTCTGAGCTATTATTATTATTATTATTATTATTATTATTATTATTATTATTATTATTATTATTATTATTATTATTATTATTATCATCATCATCATCATCACATTTTTTCACGCCTGTGATTCCAGAAGTGAGGTCTACTCTTACTTGGTGGACAGTATAAAAGTCACATTTTTTTGCCATTATCCTATCGCCATCTATTAATCTGTCTACCTTTAATGTAAACTTTAAAAAATAAATAAATAGAACCTTTAAAAGGGTTTTGCTTCACTTAAGTCCTCACTAAAACCCAAAACTGACTTGAAAATGAAGCTAGTGGTTGTGTATATCTTAAGTGTAATTTAATTGTTGGACACTGAAGGGTGGCTTGGACTCTTTTCAAAAAAGGGCATCTTTCTAAAGGTGGTAAGTCAATACATGTTAGAACATTCATTGTGGCTCAGTGTCTTATTGTTTGTACTTTCAGTCCTTTTGCCAGTTATTGCTCCTTTCATATATGTAATAGAGGTTTTAATAGAGGGCTCACTTGCCTACTAAATTTAGACTTTGGGACTTTTGTAAACGGAATTAAACATTAGCATGCAGGATTCACATCTTTCAGTCAGTAAATTTCCTTCTGGGAATCAATAATGCTAATCTGCATCAGTGGAGAACCCGTTCCATTTTTACAAGTGGTGCTCCATCAATTTCTATTTTAATTTTCACTGAAATACAGACTTTGATATAAAAGTTTGTCATATCTTGATCAAGAGCAACATATATTTAATAAGCTGTAATATCTTTTATTTGACATTAACTAAAATTAACCACTCATAAGTTATTTTTATTCAGCTCATTATCACATTGTTATGACAGTGTTGGGGAATCAGTGTAGACACAGGCCCTACACTCTGATAAACAGAAATGGCAGCTATTAAAATAAAAACAATGTTCTAGAAAAATTGGAAATTGCACATGTGACCTCACTAACCATATGCAGTCACAAAATGGATTGTAGTTCCAATTTTGATGCCCCCTTCTATGCAGAAGAGACAGAAACCCCCCACCCCTTAGAAACATGACATGCGGACAGTCTTTATGACAGATAAAGACTTCTTATTTTGAAGTTTTCATGATTTTTTTATTCATTCATTTTGTGTTTTTTAGATGCCCTGTATTACATCATCAGTCAGTTAATGCCTAATGCCACATTACTCAATGATGACTGTCACGAAACAAAACTGTATGTGTGCGAATCTTATTAAGTAGTTGTAATTACTTGGATTTCCATGTTAGCAAATACTGTATGTTAGCATCAATGGTCAAAAGAGAAAAAAAAACAAACAAACTAGCTTATCTGTCTACAGTCAGTACAGTACTAGACAGTACAGTCTAGCAGCTAGAGTGCATGCACTGTTTGATTGGGCCATCAAGTGACTGGGAGTGGATATGCCAAAGATTTATAACATGAACAGTCATGGCCACTGAGTTGAGACTTCACACAAAGACACACAAATCCAGCACCCTTCCATGACGAAGACCACATACAGTGACGTCGGGTGCATGAACGTGTCTGGAAAATTTAACCGCTAATTAAAAACTGGCGGTAGACGCAAGAGATGATAAAGACCAGTGTCACCTGACAAGCATCTATGACAGCCATATCATTTAAAAGAGGACATACAACATTTCTTAAAGAAGGGAGCATTGGGGTATGTGACACACCATGAAGAATACAGCAAAGATCACATTCATTAGCTCAGAAAAATGTGACAGATAATGTTATTATGTTTGTAGACAGGTAAGAATAGAGGACAAAGGCATCCGACTACCTGAATTTGGTTCGACTGCTTTTAAGGGCAGTCACTTCAAGATATACATTTGTTCAGACTATCTTTAAAAGCTCCGGGTGAGCCTATGATGTCTTCAGGCAGTTTTCAGGTCAAGAGGGAGCCATAAATATACTATATGGCACCATGAACCTAATTTTCCATATTTTGTGAGTTGCTCCTATACTCCATGCTCTATTAAGATTGGCTTTGTGTTAAGTAGACCTTCTGGTTTCACTTTAAGTCCTTTTTTTTTTTCACAGATGAATACAAAATCACGGTCGACCAAAGTGACCTGGAATAATGGTTGTGGAATCACTCCAGAGATTTTTCCTTGATTAACAATACAGACATTTGACTGATCGAATAGGGACCAGAGGGTCTGTAGGCCTCCTCATTTTCACTATCCCCCATGACTGCTAGATTTGGTTTGAGACAATGATTTTTAAGGCTATTTCGAACTCAGCAGGATAATGTTGCTTGTCTGCTTCTATCACAGTTGTCTGTACCTCTGGCCTCATCTATTCTCCCCTGTCTCTTCTGAAGGTACATTGTTTGAGGACACTGAACACACTCTTTCAATGTCATCCTTTAGTTAACCATTAATAATTAAATATTTGGATGGCACATGGTTGCAAAGAAGGAGATTGTTATTAATTAATTAATTTGTTCATGAAAGATTTTCAACCAATAAAATACCACTACACTTGTGTCACAAGAAACATGTTCTTGTAAGAACTGGTCAGCTGAATCACAGTAATTAGTCTGTATTACAGTAGGTCTTGCAATTTATTATCACTACAATATCCAAGTTCCAAGAGAATCCCTGAGAATATATTGACATGATTGTGACACCTTGTCACAAGGAAGCAAATGAATATGACGGCCATCACTTTTTAAGGAGAAATCCTTTATTCTAAACAGGAGGAAGTAGATATTTGGTTAATTCCCCAAAAGGCTCCTTCTCTCCCAAAATAATAAATACAGACCTCAGAGGCAACCATTGAACAGGCACTACTGACCACAGACACTACAAGTGGATCTCTGAGGTAGTATAGATTTACAGGCCAAGTTCTGCATCTGAGATGATTAGCTTAGTTTTATTGCTACACAGGGTATGAGGCTTAACATACTCAGAGAGCTATAGTGGTAAGGCACAGGGTTTAGAACGGTTTCCTTTTTTATGATCTTCCCAGCTAATGGGACCTGGAGGCTCAGTATGTTCTGAGGTATGTGGAGGATAAGATAAGTGCCTAAAGGCCAAATCGGTGGTTGGTGACAAGAATTAGAGTTGATGGACATTAGAGAGTGAGTCATATAATTTGGAGAGCTACTCAGACCTCGTTCCAGTTATTCATCGGATACCAAGTCTGGTACTTCAGGAATACCGTCCAGTTTGTCTGAATATGAGCTCATTCATCAAAAATAGCTAAAAGTTTCCACTGTGGTACAACCGTCAGCTGCTGCACCTTTTACATGTCATTAAAGGGCTGTACGTCTGAAGAACAAACTGGCAAGTCCACATCACAGTGCTGTGTAACAACAACACAAGTGCTAACCCTATTAGCTACTAACAGTAGAAGAATTTCGGAGAAAACTGACTGACCACAAAATGAGGGATTCATGGGCCTGGCTGACAGAAACTTGGTCTTGAAGGTGAGCCCCACCTGAGGAAGGTGGAAATTGAATATTGTATTATATTTCCTGTGACTTTATATGGAGGGGGAACATGGCAGAGGAACAGTAATTGAGGTGGAATTTATAGAAAGCACAGTTGAGTAAGTGGCTTAATTGAAGCAAGGAGAACTGCGTTGTTTTAACTATACTAGCTATACATGTCAACTGTGACATTTCATGCCAGTTTCAATGCTGTGGTGATGAAAAACCTGCAAATGAGACTTACTTTTTAGCTCTTTAGCCTCCTGAAAGATGATATTAGATGGTATTTGTTTCATTTCTGTGACATAATAAGATTAGGAGGGACATAAGTGGCTGTGATGAGGGTAGGTGAGGAGAGACAAAAAGAAACCAAATCTGGTTTAAATCTGTGTGGGTCTGAATTCCCTCTTCTTCTTTCTTGTCTCTACTTGTGTCTCTGACACCTCCTCCTCTGGTCCTGGTTTCTTCTCTCCTTCCAGACAGACTGACCAGTAACTGATGCTCCATAATTATCCAGGTGAAGCCTGAGCGTTTCCATATGAGCGACCTGGGCTTCCGAGCCTGTCAGATTAACATGATGTGTGTGTTTTCTCTCTGCTGTTTAGCCTCTCTGAAAATATAAGGTGGAGATGTGGTGGTGGTGGTGCTTTACAGGAAGGGGACAATTAAGGTTTTATTAATGGCGTGCCACTGACACTAGCCATGTTCACCTAAATGTTGTGTCTGAGTACTGGCCTCTGCTGTAAGGCGAGATGGTTGTTCTGTACTTTTGTATGTTTCAAAGTCTGCCTGACTGTCCATTTGGCTCACTAGCTGACAGGCTGGCTCACGTCTTAGTACCCAGTAGAAACCAGAGGAAACACATAGTTCTGCTTGTCTGGAACAGGACAGTTTCCACTTATGCCTCTTTACTAACAATAAGAGACGCTAAAAGCAGCTCAGTTTCTCTCCACTAAGTACAATGGAAGAGCAAGAAAACAGGTTCAGGCGGGCTAATGTAGGTGGAAAAAACACTCTACTTTGATGTAATATTGAATATTATATTTGATGTATTTTCTCTGTTGCAGGAGTCAGACCATACATGTGCCTGAGTATGCAGGCATTCTACTAAGTAGCAATAGTGGATTTTAATCACATTAGTGTTAAGACCTTGAATAAGACTTACTAAATTGCAGTGACAAGGATCTCAAATTGAGAGCCACTCAGGATTTTTTCTGGCACAAGAACAAAGTGGTTTTCACGTATCATAATGGCATTTAAGGTAATATTACCATTCAACCTGTACACACAAAAGTATCTGCATCTGACATGCCAGCCATTGACAATCACTCAGAATAATCAGTCAGCCTTCCCTAAGAAGAAGATGTTGAAAGGGGGAAAAATCTTCTAAGATATTCCTGCTTTTTTTTTCCTCATTATAGTTAGTTTTTTTGTAGTAACATCTTATACTGGTATAGACATCAACAGTATTGATTCATACATATGTTCCACTTTTTGTGGTCCAGGTCACAGCAGTAATTGACTAAGCACAGAAACTCAAACTCTACAGTCCATTAGCAATGTCATTTTTTTGGTCACTACCCAAAGCTGATGACAATTAGAAACGGAAAGTGCATTAGAATGACCCATAAATGGAGAGCTCAGCCTTTTTTTTAGTTGGCTCTTGATTTACGTTGGCAGTCCAACATAAGCTTTGCCGACTGTATTTACACACTATTTACTTTGTTAACAATATAAAAGTGGATTTAGTGGCGCTGGATGTCATTTTTGGTTTTGAGTAATTCTTTCCTCTTCAAGTCACTAATACCTACTGAGAAGTTCTGCTGTTATTCATTGTTATATGTGAATTAAGTGGTGTTTCTCTACTCTCCAGCGATTGTTCAATTTATTTTCAACACTGCCATCTGGAGACAGTGCTCATGTCTGAACAACATTGATACTTTCTGCCCTAGGAGTTCTTCTTGAAAGATTAGCTCCATATAATCAGTGGTGGTTAGAAAGCTAGGTGCAGTATGGGGACTCCACCCTCATGTCTGGCGAGGTATCACAGAAACATAATGCCACCTTCATTAGCATCATTCTATCTGCCCCACACTATGCTGTGTTTTCTTTGGGGCCACAAGAATGAGTGTCTGAACATGCACAGACCCTGCCCATCATTATCCATGTTCTACAGGCCTTTTTCTTTGGCCATCCATAACAATCTAGGGATGAAATGAAACCCTTTTGGTTTCCTTGGGTCCTGACTTCAGGCATTTACTTCTGTGTCTGAGGTATGTCGTAATTCAGGCACGTTTACATGCTCATATTGGTGCATTACAATCCTGGATCCTGAACAAACATGCTTACACTGAAAATATTTCTTTACTTTGGAGCGGGCGAGTATTATGTCCATTTTTATTTCTCAGTCGTCTTTGTGACATAATGTTTCTAGTTGGAGAGTGCAAGACCACCAAATGGGGGAAATATATCATGCCAGTACATGAAAACAGTCAGGCATTCTTTCAAAATGGAGACCATACACAAAGGAAACAGTCAAATGCTGTGACTATTAGAGAGGTTTCCTGAGAAGACTGACTTCTGAAGCATTCAGTTACAACAAAGAAGTAGAGTAAGAGCTAAAGTGGTTGTTACATACAGTATATTCATTGACTGCCTAATAAATTCAATTACATTGTATTTGTAGAGCCCTAAATCACAACAAGATTGCCTTATAGGGCTTTACAGAGTTGAGCAATCAATAAAATTCACAGTAGAGGAAAGAAACATTTAACGTCCCAGGTATCTCCCGTCCTTAGACCCTTGTTCTAGTCCAGATAAAACTCCAAAACCCGGTAGGAAAGGAGAAACCTCAGGGAGAACCACAGGGAAGGAGAGATCCACTCCCATGAACGGACAGGCTACAAATGAACGTCCATTTGCAGATGAAGGGCATGGAGGAGCAGGTCCATGGTTCAGACAGGTTAGGGTGGAAGAGGAGGTCTGGGGTCACAATGACAAGTCAGTTTCTACAGTATAAAAGTCCGGCTGTTCTCACTGCTATAGTAGCACATTTAGAAACTATGTGCAACCGATAATCCAAGTTCAAATGAGCTGAGGCCAGACAGACAAAATGTGTTTCATTCATTACTGCTGTCTGTCTGCTAGCATAAAGATATCAAGTGTGCTCATCTTCTCCTCCAACCGTGCAGCTATCTGGCTTTAATAGGCAGTAATGTTCACACTGGCAAAGGGGGAGGTAAAGGATCTGGGTGGGTAGACTGTGCTGGAATGACAATAAACTTAGTAATGTATGAATTAGACTAGAATGCAGGAGGCTAAAGGAATGGAAGCAAGTGTTTTATGTGAAGTGGAGAGGTATAGGATTAGTGTGTGATGGTGTAGACGAGAGAGGACAGAAAAGTTCACTGGAAAAACTGAGAGGAATGTGACTGGCAGATGACAAGCTTATGCATTAATATGTTTCTAAAGTCTCTATTTATTTATTTGTTAAAGCTGGAGTACTTATAATCTAGAACAATGATGTTTTTATCATGAAAGAGAAGTGCGTCATTGAATAAATTACTACACGTTGTTCTGTTTTACCAAATTAATTTCTCATTTTAGATACATTTATTGTTCATCAGTTGCTGACATGTAATCATAATGGAAAGCTAATCAGCTTTTGAAGGTTTAAGAGCCTAAATTCCAACAAGTTGCATTTCGATTGATACAAGTGCAATGTACAATGCATCCCTTTCCATTCATTTAATGCTACTAATGTAATACTGACTCAAATAATAGAGGGTGCCTCAAAAATATTTAATAGGAATCTACTGTACCTTAGTTACAATGCATGTTGCTGCATTTCTTATTCTGCAGGCTTTTTGACATGAATTGATTTTTTTGTTTTAAACATCCTGTAGTTTAATAATACACACTATACCTTACCAATACAGTCACTTATTGGAACATTTTAATTAAAAAAAAAAAAAAAAAAAACACATTTGGAGATTCTTTTGCAGATTTTTAAGCAGATATTTTCATTTGACTTAAAACCAAAATGTTTCTAGTAGGGATTTCCTGACCCAGTTCTGAGGATGGCTGTGTGTGTGTGTGTGTGTGTGTGTGTGTGTGTGTGCATGTGCGTGTAAACAAACATCCTGCCCCCTCAAATTAATGCTTCTAAATGTGTGAAACCTGTGGAACACTGGCAGTCTTAGAGGAATTAGTAAAACTTCTATAAGTTTAACTTTCATTCCATGGTTTACAAGTACTCCTTATGAGGTGCATGAACAGTGGTGTTTCACCCCATGGGATTTTTGTTAAATTATTTGACCCAACCCTACCTGCTCCGCAAATAAACAGACATCCAAAAGTATTGTCTCACCTGCCTTGACTTGCATATGAACTTGTCATCCCATTCTTAATCCATACAGTCATATGGGTTCATCCTTTGCAACTACAATAGCTTCAACTCTTCTGGGAAGGTTTTCCACAAGGTTTAGGAGTGTGTTTTTATCGGACCATTCCTCCCAGAAGCATTTGTGAGATCACACACTGACATTGGACCGAAGGCCTGGCTCTCAGTGTGTGCTCTAATTCATCCTAAAAGTGTTCTGTGGTGTTAAGGTCAGATCAGTCACATTCATCCACATCAAACTCTCTCACCTATGTCTTTATGGACATTACTTTATGCACTACTGCATAAAGTAATGTAAAGAAATATCTAAAGTCTCTCTCTCTCTGTCTCTCTCACACACACGCACACACACACACACTTGCAGAATACACAAATGTCTTATTAAACTCCATAGAATAACAATGCGATGTCACTTGAGTGTATTTCAAGGCAGGTGAGCGAACACTTTTGGTAATATAGTGTAGTTTTGATCTGCCCCAATCCGACCTATGACTCAGTGTGCTGATCTGCACACCCCTACTGCCTGGGACACGCTCCCATATAAAAACTGGATGGAGAGAAAGAAAAAAAAAAAAAAAAAAAAAAAAAAAAAAACAACTGGATGGACCTCTCCATAGATCTACTACAACAGTGCCAAACATACAGCCTGCGGGTCAAAACTCACCTAACAAAGGTTCTAATTTGGCTCCAGTAAGTTTCTCTCTCTTTTTTTTTTTCTTCAAATTTCCAGTTTTGTGGCATTTGGCTTTGTAACTAAATATAAGTTATATATCAGTTAGACTGAATATAGTCTAGATATAGTATACGGGCTAGTATACGGTATGTAAGTTGATCGCAGTCGACTAAAAAAACTGCAATAGGGTGACTGTGTAATATCTGCGACATGACTTATTGTACAAAAAAAATGGCAAAGAGATGAGTTTTTGCTTTACCTTAATAAGCAGGTGGATGCTCTTCTCCCCGAACATGTCTTGGAGGAAGGCATTATCCTCTGGTCTGCTGACATGGGGCTGCAACTGGGAGGGCAAAGCCGCTAGCAGTTCATACAGACCTGAAGAGAAGAAAGAGGAAATAGTGGGTCAGTATCAGATGTGGTCAAAGTAGAAGTACATACTACAACTTCTCAATTTTAATAAAGTAAGAAGTAAATCTGTATTTTTTAATTTTTTTTTACTATGGATTTAAGCAGGAAAAAACTGAAAATGTTCAAAAATACCTAAAAAATAAAACCTTTAAAAGTCAGTTACTGTATGGATGATGTGTTTTATTGGGTCATGGTACTCAGTTTAGTGGGTATGGACAAGACATTAGAAAAATTAAAAAGTCATAAATAGGAGATTAGAAAAAAAGTATAATTATGAGATTTAAAAAAAAATCTAAATTGTGAGATTAAAAAGTCAAAATTATGACAAAAAAATTATGAAGAAAAATTCATAATTATAAATAAGAAATGGATAATTATGAGATAAAAAGTCAAAGATATGATAGAGTATTTACAAGGTGTTTTTCATACTGTCACATTTGTGTAGTTTGAAAAAGTAAGCAGACAAATAAAAAAAAAGTAATGAGTCTATTCTGAGAATGTAAAGAGTATAAAGTAATATTTATACACAAATGTAGGGAGTAAAAGTAAAAAGTTGCCAGAAAAATAAATACTCAAGTAAAGTACAGATACATATAAACTGTACTTAAGTACACTAAAGGAAGTATTTCTACTTAGTTACTTCCACCTCTGGTCAGTATACATCAATATTAAACACACACAAGCATGGAAACAGATGTACATGAATATATAGACTGCATGTATGTGTTGCATCAAAATATATGAACCTACTGTTTATATTTATAGTCTATACTTAAAAAATATTCTTAATTTTCACTTTTGCTCCACTTCGTTCCCCTTAATCTGATCCATACACAAAACAAAAAACCCCCACAAAAGTGCTACAAGCCACTATAAAACTACGTACTTTACTACTTTTGTATTGGCAGCAAAAGAAAACACTGCAACCCCCCCCCCCCCAAACTTCTACTTCCCACTATTGTCCTAGCTGTTTCCTGTTGTCTGACGAGCACCGCTGTCCTAAATTAGAAACAACTCTGCAAAACTCAATGTCAGGCAACAAGACATTCCACTATTTGATTAGTTGAGAAGTTCAATATGAGTCTCCCCCTTTTTTTGACAAACAGATGGCACACATACCATGGGAGCTCTTCCATCCAAGCATCAGTCTTGTCTGTAAACAATCAGGTTTTGGAGAATGCATGCGTGTGTGTGTGTGTGTGTGTGTGTGTGTGTTTGCACCACAGAGGTACTCGGGGTAGCTGTCTGTGTGGCTGCTGTGTTTCATTTATTAAATATGTGTCACAAAATGGAACAGTTCTAAAATAACCTTATACTCTTAAAATAATCAAATTTGACACAAGTAAAGTGAACAGGCTTGGCTGATGTCATAAACACACAGGGAGAGCAGGTTTATCCAGGCCTCTATATAGTCCATATACAGGTCATCACTATCGCATAAGGACCGTTTGTTGGTGACAGTGAGTAGAACAGGGTGTTTGGATCCGTGGTCCTACAGCACGAATATGAACCTCTCTGGAGCATATGCTGAACTCCACAAGGTATTTAGAGGTTTCCTAACGCAACTTTATAAAGGGAATGAGTATTTCACATTCAATTTAAAGAGAACCAGACTGGGGAGTGGATGGTTTCGAGATTAAGCAGCAGAGGAGAGGAGAAAGAAAGAGAGAAAGAGAGAGAGAAAGAAAGAAAGAAAGAAAGAGAGAGAGAGAGAGAGAGAGAGAGAGAGAGAGAGAAAGGAAGAAAGAAAGAGAGAAAGAGAGAGAGAGAGAAAGAAAAAAGAAAGAAAGAAAGAAAAAAGAAAGAAAGAAAGAAAGAAAGAAAGAAAGAAAGAAAGAAAGAAAGAAAGAAAGAAAGAAAGAAAAAAAGACAGAAAGAAAGAAAGAAAAAAAGACAGAAAGAAAGAAAGAAAGAATGAACACCAAAACCAGTGAACAGAGTGGTGTTGCAGAACAGAAGCAGACAACTCTTTGTTGTAAAGTTGTGGTTTTAACAGAGATCGTCCTCCCCTAAAGATGGGTCCACACTAACTTTTGGAACTCTTTATGCCAAAGATGATAAATGGAGTAATATCTCTGGTTGTGGCTGAAAAATACTGGCCTTACGTCGCACTGTGAGAGAGGTTTACAGACAACCGGTGTTGTAGTATGGAGATCCAAGAGTCTTAAATAAAATTCTGACAGTGTTGGAAATTTACTTTTTTTTACTCACACATTGCGTCTCCAACTGCAGCCCATGTCTCTTAAACATAGTCAACTGGTAATGTTGTTTTTTATAAAGGTTGACACAAACTAAAGAGTGATCTGGTGATATTGTCCCACACTCACTAAATTATTATGATACTAAAAATGAATTATGTCGGTACAAAATGAACTACTTTCTATCAACTGCATAAAAACCAATCACTCTTGAGTCATGTGAGGGCTAGCACCATATTGAATTATTTCGAATAATTTAAATTCCTCTGCCTATATCACCCCTGATGACCTGTCTGTCCAAAGGCCAACTGGTTTGCCAGAAAAAAGATAAATGGAAAGAAAGAATTTGAATTTTTAACCCTACTGTCCAGTTCTCAGCTACATATAATTTCTCTCAAAATGAGCATTTGTAGTTAAGAAGCCTAATATTATATTATAATATTAAATATCAGCTCAACTTGAGACAATAGTAACAGTTGAGAAATCCTCTATTTGCATACATTTAACAATAAATTAAACGTCAGATTCAGTAGGTGTTTTCAGACTCTTTATAGTATATGTGTTATCCTGGTTCATTACATCCATACCACACAGTGTGGCAGGCAGTAAACTTGTAAGGCTGCTGAAATTTCAGTCTGTAGCAGCCTTAAAAGAGGGCAGCCAAGCTATGATATATGCATCAATGACCCCTTTACAAATGCATCAGAAAAGCAACCCCCCACACCCCAAATTCAAGCCCCTCCAATACAACCACACTGTGCTTGAAAGCCTTTGAACTACCACTGATCATGTGAAGAAACTCTAAACACATTCACAGCAGAGCCATCGAAACGTCAAAACAAACTCAAGCGGCTTGGCTACCTTTCTGAGAGAGTCTGTCATCAGACGACAAGAGCGAAAGAGAGGGATGGGGGGGCGGGGGTGGGATGGAGAGAAAAAAAAAATCCCTGCAGACGTAACTATAGTAATTCGTAGCTGAAAATGATTGATTGAAAACAATAGTTGACGTCGTTGGCTGGATGAATGACTGACTGACTGAAGTGGCGGTCTGGCCGACTGGGTTAGAGAAAGTGTGTGCTGGCAGCTCAGGCTTTTTGGCGAGAGAGCCATGGCTGACTAAGTGAGCTCATGTCATGAGCTGCCGCCGCCGCCGCCGCTGCTGCTGCTGCTCCTGCTGCTGCTGGGCAGTCAGATAGATGGAGTATTGTAGTGTCTGAAAGATCTTCAGTGGTTTCATATGTATGCTTAACAGAAGTGTCTGGAATATGTATGTTTGAAAGAAGTGCTCTTAATATGTATGGTTGAAGAAAGTGTGTTTGATATGTCTGATTTAATGGGCTCCGAGGAGTTTGGGTCAACAATATCGGGGGTTCTGTGAAGCTGTGAAGGAACAATGGCCTTTGTATGGATATCACTACATTACATTACATTTGGCAGATGCTTCCAGACCATAAACATTCTGTCAAATGTTTATGATAAACAACCAAACGTATATAAAGGGAAAGTTACATGTTGTTGGGGGGGCTTCAAAAAGGGAAAGCTTCATATTGGTGAAGAAGACCACCAGACAGACCATGGTGCTTGTATGATACCGGTCTTTGGTTGGGAGAGATTATTGTAATCTGTGTGTTGGTGTGTGTGTGTGTGTGTGTGTGTGTTATATGCTATAACTTAATTAAATACTTGAGATATCACCATGAAATTACATTGGCATATACATATAGCTAATGTGCAACAGATGCAATGATCCTTGAGTAAAGGTCAAATTAATCACAATCACAGGTCACAATTAATCAAAAGGTCAAAATAACATTATTGGTTATACAGTAACTCAAGAACCATGGGTCACAGAACTTTCAGATTGGTACCAAACGATGCGGAGTGAAGATTTCTACAATTCTCATACTTAGTGTTATCACCTACGGCCAATAGGTTTTGAGATCTCTGGAGGTCAAATGTGACATGTCGCAAAATTAACTTCTGTAACACTGTTTGTGTGTGTCAAGCATAGACATATCACACTATAACTTAATCAATACTGGATATATTATCATAATATTACACGCACTGACGCATATATACATATAATGAAATTATCAACATTGCAAAAGGTCAAAGGTCATGGTCGTATTTAGCAGAAAGGTCAAAATCACACCATTGGCTCCAATTCAAGAACGGGTTGTCATAGAAACTTGAGATTGGCAGAAAATAGGGGCAAGATTAGACATTCTCTGAATACAAATTTAGTTCATAAATCATATAATAAAATTAAGATGGTGTCAGCGAAGCCTCCTTCATCATCTGCTCATCACCACTCGTCAGAAGAGACACTACTGTATCATCTGCCACTCTCAACTCTCTGCTTTCCATTTGGAGGTAATTTGAGGATGGGTGATCTTTGAACAGACACACAGGATGTATCAAGATGATATCCTGTTCTGGTCTTCAACTCACAGCCCAGATTCTGAGTAGAGTTAGCGCCTCATATCTCATTCTCAAAAAAGTCCTGTGGTAAAGAAAGAAAAAGAGCACAAGAGAATATGTCCTGTTCAGACTAAAGATTCATGATGAGAGATGCTAACATTTGAGCCAGTCTGCAACAGCCTGTAAAACTGTTTTCACCAGTTCAGTTAGTCAACATGATGCACGGTTTTCCAAGCAATCGTTCCATGTACTTGTGGAAAAAAACTGCTGACATTACAGGCTTTGAAGGGATAGAAGTTGTGGAAACCCAACTAAGGCTAGAATGTGGAATTACAACATATATTTTATATGATGTAACAGTATGATATCACAATAGCAATGATTCTATATGACATGTTATAGATATGTATTGTTTTATTTGGAATGTCTATTGTTTTATATACTTTAGAAAAACTGAAGCTTTTTGGTAGCATTGTGCAAATGATTCATATAATATCATTATAAATATTTTATATTACTATAAAATATTTTCAAGTTTTACAGGTTTTAACTTTTTTTTAATTTTTTAAATGAACTGTTACTTAACAATGGGACTCCATCCCATTGAGATCAACATCTTTTTTACAAGGGCAACCTGTCCACTCCATGAAAGAATAAAAGTTTTACAATGCGGGTAAAAACAATACATTAAAACAAAGAATAATTTCAGTCCTAATTTAATTCTGTGGTTGACACAGTCTCACTAAATCTCTGATTAACATAATTCCACAGTATATATTTTTCAATCACCCAAGCCTGATTGGAGGCATCTTAAAAGTTTAGTGTATTATATTCAGCAGTGGTGGAGGAAGTACTGAAGCTTAGTACTAATGTAAAACTACAAATATCCTGCAAAATGTATACTCAAGTAAAAGTAGAAGTACTACATCAACAATCTTAATCATGTAAAGGTACTATATACTTATTTCTAAATTTATTTTAAAGTAAAACAATGACTTATGCATCTGCCAATGTCATTGCTCATAATAACTAGGGTCATAACCCAGTCATTAACCAGACAGCTATGATGGTCATGATACGATACATCCCCAGGTCATGACCTTTCATTTGAACTTGATTTGAAGTCAATCAGACAAATAGTTCAAAAGAGTGTTTAGTGATTTTACACTTTTGAGCAGCCCCTTGTGGGAAATCTAGAAGTTGGAAATCATCCACAATTGATTCAGTTCTTCTTCTCCATTATAGTTATTGATATGGAAGACATTGTATTTCTAAATGTAATATCTTTCAAGTTATCGTGTTAACACCAAGACTGGTACAAATTATGAGGTGTTTTTTGTCATGAAGCTCCACCTAGTGGCAAAATTTGGAAACATAGAGGCATAGCATCATGACATAACAAATGCGGAGATCATTACCATTCATTTCCACTTGGCTTGAAATAAACCCGACAAATAGTCATGAAGTGTCACCTGGTGGCAAAATATAGAACCAACTGTGATGTCATGGTGTGATTCACAGGTCATGATGTTTCATTTTCATTTGATTTGAAGTCAATCAGACAATCCAGAGATATGAAGAAAAGTGTTGAGTGATTTTGAACTTTTGAGTGATCCCTTGTGGGCAATCTAGAAATGGTAAATCATCCAAAATTCAATCAGTTCTTCAAAGATGACTGCATCATAAACACAGTTTACTGAACTGAAATATCAATCGGGAATTTCAGAAATGTCAAAGTGCATTGTGTGACAGTGGTTTCTTACAAATTAGGCAAGAAAATGAACCAGATCGTTACAATGTAAAAATATACAATCCACCAGGGTTGTTTTAAAAATGAGTATAGTTTGTGGATGGAGGTACAGGCGACATTTGGGCTCAGAAATTATGAAGAAATGGCAAAATTTCTGCTGTGTGGAATTTCCATTTCACAATATACTTCAGTTTATGTAAGCAAGCAAACTGTGCTCATGATGGAGTCATCTTCAAAGTTGTTCATAATGAGGGAAGTGATTCAGGTGTGTAACAAAGACTAGTGGATTAGTGATTATTAGGCTGTCACTCAGGTTTTACAGTTTGGAGAAAAAAAAGTCATGCACTGCTTTAAGGCACACACACACTCAAAATATTATACAACATAAATGCACCCTAATCTGGCATATTACCTACTGTAAAAGATAAAAAGGGAGAAGTAGTTCATCATAAGCTACTATAGAAACATTACTGTACAACATGACTGTATCCAACAAGGCACATTTTTCCCTCCAATGGAAATGACAAGTCTGTTGTAAGATAACAATATATGTAGATTTATATGTGATTATACATCAAAAAACAACATTCTGAATATTATGCTCTATCTACATTTCTGTCTTCAATCCTCTTAATACCCATTTAATGTTGAACAATGAAGTTTGACTTCCTTGAAACGCTTGTATTCTACATATCAGTGAAAACATGCGAAAACAAGGCAAATGAAAATTTACATCACCCATTTCCCGAGAAATATTGCTGAGCATTTCAGAGCTGCTGTTACCTCTAAGCAGAGAGAAAAAAATCATTATCAAGACTGATGTTCACTACATGAACAGATGAACAGCTCCTGACAAGACTTGCAACAGTTGAGCAATGAGCCAGACATACAACGAAGAACAAGTTTTTCCTGCCATGTTAATGGGCTGTGTGTCATCGTCAATCTGGACTTTAAAGCTGCTAAACAAGAGTGAGGTATTGCATACAACACATGTGCAATGGTCTTATTATAGTGACCCCTGTGGTTTTACGCAGGCCCAGTGTGAGATACTGTCCCTGGTATGTGGTCATCTGATGCATGGTTCTGGGCTCCTCATCAGCGGAAAAAGTTTGCTTTCTAAATAACACAAGTCAGCCTTAGGGCAGCTGGACTTCTGCACCATTTACAACCTGGAACTCCCAACAGAACATCTCACATAATATATATAAAACAATATTTAAAGAGACAGGGGATAAGGTGGAGGGGTGTAGGAAGCGTGATGAGAGCAGGGGGGTGGAGACATGGTAATGTCATTACTATTGGCAGTGAAAGGATATCAGTAGGAGGAGATGAAGGAAGGTAGAGAGGGAAGAAGAAAGCACAAATCCCAAAGCATTATTGTCCCCAGGTACTGGGTCTCCTCCACTGTCTTTGCTCTAAATGATTCAATTCTTTATTTGTTCTGACAAGCATTCCTCCATGCCCACGCTTGGAAAATCTGCTCCAATGATGCATTTTTGGGGAAAAATAAACATTTTATCATCATCATCATCATCATCAACTTTTATTGAAGACTCAAGGCCCAGATTCAAGAAGACACACAGACGTATGTACCCACATAATAAAAAAAGAAAGATGAATTGCTATTAAAACTAGCGAATTAACACACCTGGGTAACACTTTATGACTGTATAATACCTACACAAAATGGTTTGTTCACGATGTATTAACCATTTGTTAATGTTTATTAATGTTTATACACAATTTAACATAAAGCATTTGTTCACAAGGCTACAAATGGTTTGTTCATAGAAAAGAAGAACAAACGCTTTGTTTATGATAAATTGTGTAACAATAAATCATTAACAAATAGGTAAAAAATTGTTAATACATAGTGTGTATTGTGCATTGTGTGTAGGTATTATAAAGTGTTACCCACATCACACAATGAAAGTTGTGTATGGTGTGTGCGGTTATATATATATATATATATATATATATATAGACATAAATAAACTGATCAAATATAATGCTATAAATGAAGGAGGAAGTTGAGTTGTCACTGCACTCAGCTTTTGGGGTTACTATGTCAAGCTCAACTCCATGACCCAGAGAAAAAAAAAGTTTCAAACAACAACAGAAAGTGTGGCCGAGAACCAGGAGCTAAACAAGGACGCTGCTAAGCTGAAATTAAATTTAAGAATGGGTGGACAAGCAAAGAGGAGAAATGGAGACTGAGTGAGAGAGAAGAAATGAGCCAACACACAATCACAGTGGTGGTAAAATCACTGTGTGTGGACACTATAAAAAAAAAAAAAAAATGGAAAGAGGAATAAATCCAGAGCCAGATGTATGGACACATGTAAAGATCAGTAATGTCAGAAACTGTATCCAACACAGACAGAGACAAAATGAGAGATGGGGGGAAGAAGAAAAAGAAAGGATGTAGGATCGTGCCAACTCTGTACCACTAAAGGGTGGACCTCCTAGCTTCACAGGGCTGGTCTGGCTTCATTTGATTTGCTTTGGCCAGACTATTCTGGACCCTCTCGTGCTGCGGCCTGTGTGTAGTGGACCTGGCACTATCTTGTAGTGGACCACTAGGTTCTGTTGTGGCTTTGTCCTTAACTGGCCCAGACCAGAGATCCTGAGGACCGGCATGATGTTGCGCAGGAGGGCCCAAAACAGTCTTCAGAGAAATCAGAGGTCTCTAAAGCTTCCCGCATGAAGGAAGTGACCACTTTAACTGCCAAATACCATTTCCCCCTCTCACGCCCACACCTCCATAGCGGTTTAAGAAAATAACAGTGTTTTTCACAGATACTTTTTATGTAAAATACAAAAAAATAAAAAAAATAAAAAATCAGAGACAATGAAATGAATTAAACATGATACGCATGAAATTGCTAGTCGCATAGGTCAACAACCTCAGGGATCTTTCTCGAGCACTATATGACAGAGAAATTACAGGGAGGAATCTTACAACCCTTGCGGTGACCTTGCCTTTACATTGTAACTCTAGCATTGTTTACTCACACAAAACTCCTGGGGGAAGATGCTGGGAAAAGAAAACATTTTCAGCCTGGCTGTAACGTAACAGATTTCTTCTAAATGTTGTCGGACATTATAGCATTATAGAAGCCACATATACTATAAGTACATAGAAAGGCGAACAGTTCACCTGTGTATTAGGGCCGTAACGATACACCAACTCACGATTCGATTTGTATCATGACTTTTGACTTTGACCCACGGTTCGATATACCTCACAATTGTTTTTTTTTTAAAAGCATTTTATTTACACGTTTACTTAAGAATTACTTCAATGTTACCTCTAATAACAAATCATTTGAGGCACTGAACAGAATGAATAATACCAAGTATAGCAAAAATGAATTGACTATTAACTATTAATTATTAACTATTTTCTGTAAGAAAATAATATTGTTGAAAAACAAATGGAATTTTAGTTAATTGAGGGAAAGATTTATCATACCATATCCAGTAATTCCCATAATAAAAAAAAAAAATTAAATAGCTTCCATTTCTTTCAGAGGTAGCAGGCTTGAACTTAACAATATAAGAAAAGTAGATAAATAAATAATCAAATATATAATATGTCTCTCTTTCTCTTTTCAAAATGATACAACACTAAACTGGACATATTATGCCCAAGTGAACACACTTCCCCGGTGTCTCAGTGACCTGGTGTCTGTCACATGCCTTGGTCAAAATACCACATTGATGAAGCGATACAACAGCTTCCTCAACCTGGAGAAACATCACTTTTCAAAACACTCTGTTTTAGTGGCTCATGCTTTCATACAAATGAGCCAAAGCTGACTCCACCCCTCTCTTCCACATTCTACCAAGATGAGGAGAAAGAAATGGAACATGAAAAACTTGAAGCAGAGAAAAAGAGACGAAGAGAGGATCAAAGTGACCCGAGTGCTGAGTTTTGCAGCCCCGGTGGCTTCGGGTCCTGGTCCGTTAACAGCTGTGGTGTGTGTTCAGGTCCGGTTCATCAGTCCAAAATCATTGGCAACTTTACTCAGAATAAATTTGTCAAGTGTTCCCTTGTCATATAATGAAGTGGTTTAAAATACTGAAAGTAAATGGTACACACTTAGTCCACAAAATGGTCGCATCCTTATTCTCAGCCGGGTAACCGAAATCCTGCCGTACTACTAACTTACATGTGCTCGGAGGGTCTGCAATGTCAGTGCTACCAAAACTAGCCGTTATTTGTCCATAGCATTCACATTGTTCAGCAAGCTACACTTTCTGCAAGTGTCACAAAACTGAAAGGCAGTCACATGACACACGGTAAAAGTCATCATGTAAAGTTTGGTAGCAAACGGCTCAGATCATGTGACTGGATCTGGACTGAAGGATAAATGGAAGTTTGAACGGGCATGTTCTTACACTGCCAGACAGGTTTGCGGCTCTGAATGGTGCAATGAAACCTGATTTGTTCAAATATATGAAATGAACACTGGGTTTCAACTCCATTTCCTCTCATCTGCAAATATATTCTCCTATATGCTAAATGAGTTATTGACGTCACTAGTAAACCCTACAGGAATCAACAGAGAGTCTGATGTTTGCAGGGATCACCAGTGAATGAAGAAAACTGTGACAATGACACCTAGGTGTTATTTTCCTTTTTTTCCATAACCTAGTATTCACGGTATGTCTTGTGGACATGTTTTGGGACCGTCTGTTGAGCGCAATGGTGGCAAACAGGAGTGGCAGTGGAAGCAGCAGCTGCAAATTGTGTGGGATAATCCACTCAGGGTTTCATTAATCTCCACAGCAGAGCAACATCTGACATCCACATTAGTCACGGACCTGTGTGATTATCAAGCAAATCTGAAGTAAAATAGAAAAAATATTAAATTAGGAACATTTCAACAGATTGCAAATAAATTACACAGTGGAGTGGAACAGACGGTGGTGGTGTAGACTACATTACAAGGATCTTTCAAGGATGAGTATTCTCATAATACAATGTGTAGTTTTGTTGTAGTTTGTTAATGTTCGTCATGGATATTGTCAAAATAATTGATATGTATATATACTACACCTCTAGATTTCTGAAAACATTACTCTTTGACGAGTGTTTTCTAGGTTATGACTATAAGGATAGTCTAAAACAATATAAAAATAACTGTCTTCAACTTTGATTCAAGGCCAAAACCCAGGCTTTAAAATAGAACTTGAGATGATGATAATTACTGATATGTGTGTAAATATGTGTATTATGTGTAAAGAAAGACTTGTAATTATTATGATAATTATTAATATCAATTAAGACAAAAAAAATTTTTATCATGGTATTTTCAATTTTTATCATGGTAACTTTTTTTGGCATGTTACTCAGCTGCAGAGATTAGATGGTTTCATCATCAGTACATATATACATCTTAAATTTCTATGAACAGAAACAGCTGTTATACAACTACAATGTTGTGTTCTCACCCCCAAATAGACAAATAAATCAAGGAAGAGTAGAAGAGTATTAAAACTTTCTTATTCTGTAATATTTTTTTTCTTTTAGCAGCAAACTTTTTTTTGAATATGATTATTCCAATATGTTCAGGAAAATATGCTCATAAAACATAACCACTGAAAGAAATAGTATTTGTACAAGCACAAACTATGAAATGAAAAAAACAAAGTTGAGAGAAAAAAAAAGTAAATTATAAGGTTTGGAAATTGGCCTTATTTTCTTGTAAAAAAAAACAGAGATTCATCTAGTCAGGCATGCTTTTCATTAGAAAAGTAATCAGATTTTAAGAAAATATGTCTATCTTTGTTTTTAATAAGATATTCCTTATAGTACTGAACTAGATTTAACCAGTAACAGCATCAAACAATGGTTTACATTATATCCCAGAAGAAGAATAAGCACAACTTACTTAAATGTTGGCTTTTATTCTAGTTTTAAGGCCTATCGTGCTCTGGCTAGACTTATTCGAGTTTAAAGAAATTGAGCCAAGCAAAATTAGCTTACCCCACCGGCAGCTTTTTTTCTTAATACAAGACAATGTGGTTATGTTTAAGAGTATTTGGCTTCTTCTTAAGCAGGCCTGTTTTCTGTAGTTTAAAGACAATGATGAAGCGGAAAAAACACTGGAAAAGCCTGGATGGCTTTCTACAATGGCAAGAAATAACAATTACAGTGATGATTTCTGCACTTCTACAAACAGATTAATGTCCGAGGGGAGAAACTTTAGACAAACAGCGGGAGGGGTGATGGATTTGAAACCGAGTCATGAGCCAAACAAAAGGAGAAATGTTTAAGGCCCTTTATTCATAGTCGACACAGGACAGGTCTGAGTACGTCATCGTCCCACTGCCCCAAGTGACTGACTACCTGTGCCTATGAACCTGTTTTAAACTTTCTTCCCCCTACAGTAGAAGGTAGAAAGAGAAAACGGCAGCAGTCTAGCTTGCCTGGACCAAATAACTGTTGCACCATTACCTACCAGACATAAAATTATGAGGTATTTTAGCCAAGTAGACACTGTGATTGTTAAACATGACTTCCAATGAGTCCATCAACGTTCTAGTTGGGGTATGACAGTGGTAGACCATAGAGAGAAGTAATATTCTGTAGAAAGCTGGCCCAGGAACATAACAGCAGGAGTCTGTGCTCTGTTAAAGCCCACAAGCCTCCCATTACCAACTCCAAAGACCAAACCACTTCTCCATATTCCAAAAAAGTCAGGGGATTGAACCCTCCAACATAATCTTCTATGATATTTCGGTGTCATGGTCTTTGAATAAACCCATCATTTTTGCGAGAAGAAAAAAAACACATATGAGCGAGTGGCTTTTGCAAGATGTTAGTTAGGGCTCCGCGGCATGGAAAATGATTTCAAGTACCGCAGGCCAGTCCAGGTGCAATCAACCGTCACTCCAATCATATATCGACTGTTTCACTACCGTGGCCTGAACTCTGGATGTATGTCATTTCAGGGCCTGCAAAAGAATCCATGGCCCTTCAGTGAGGTCATGCCTCAATCAAGGGAGAGTGAAGACATTCCAGGTCGTAGGGACCATTTCAAAGTCACATTTTAGAGCCAGAATAGCCCAAGCTTTTCAAAAGGGATTTACTTTATTTCATCCTATTTGCAACATGCCATCAAATATCACATAGTTAAGTGATTCACCCATCGTGCACTCCCTGCTTCGTCACACCTTTATACTTCAAAGGCCTGTCAGCACATTGAAAACAGAGCTCGGGACAAAAGTACAAGTCTAATCAACATAATTGAATGCATATAGTCTGCGAGATCCTTCCACCACTTTTAGGAGCCAGTAGTATTTTGCAGCTAAAATAGGTTTTACAATCACACAGCAGACAAGTGAGTGGAAGCACCTGCGACAGGTCTGGAACAAAGTAAAAAAATAATAATAAAATGGGTTTGGAATCTTGTCCAACTGCCCTTCTACCCCACTTAAAAAAAAAACACCACATAAATAACATATAATATAGAGGAAAGACAGAATGTGGAGGACAAACAAAAGGTTAAGAACATCTGGGCGCGGGGGGGGGGGGGGGGGGGGGTGATGACAGACACAGTATTATGAATTAAGACAGGTAATAAGAAATGCGGAAGAAGGAGAATAAAGTTCAGTGCCACTCTACGAATTGCTCAATGCTAAGATGGATGGACCATGAGGCTGTGGGGAGTGGTCATCCAAAGCTTCTCTCTTGCCCCAGATAGGAGATAAAAAGGCTGTCATCTGGCTGAGTCCATGCTGAGGGAGCTTAGATTGATTCTAACATGGTAGACAAAACGCAGAAGCCACAACAAGCCAGCCACATCTAAATGACCTGCCACCTCTGCTTACTGGGGCAATGGACCAGGAGCAGACTTTCTGGAATAGGCGGCATATTCTGTTCAAAGCTGTGGCCACATCCTTATTTGTAGTATCCCTCTGTGTCAGAATTGAAGGATCATTATTTAACATTTGCCTGCCTGTCAAAGGGAGCCCATGGCCTATAAAGCTGCCTTCAGGTTCTCTTTAATGCAAATGAGCATGTCCTACCCACCATTGACCGATTTAGTGTTCTGTGTACTCTGGAAGAGGAAACAAGAGAATATCATCCTTCCTCAAAAATAGAGCATGAATCATTCTTATTCAAACAAATAAAAGCCATCATTCTTCTCCTTTAGTTGCACTCTCTAGATGTCTTTTTTTTGCATCTGCGTCCTAGGACAGTTCTTTTTTCTCGAAAATGATGTGGAAATTTTGGTTCCGATATAGCTGGAAACAGGGAGCTCTTCCAGTGGCAAGAAAAATCTAAGTATTTGGTACTGTATCACTGCAGTGCAGAGCCGGCTACTGGCCAGGGACCACGACAAATGGCTGGAAGCTCCCATTGGAGATCAGCACCCCCCCTTCCCCATCCCCAACCAACACAGGTCCAGCTCAGTCCTCCTCCAAACCCTCCCAAACATCTCCCACGAACTGAACCTGGCCAAGGCCAGATACTCAGGATTCTTGACATCAGGATGGAAAAATGTACTTTTAGCCTCGACAGAAAAAAACAATATGGCTTATATCGCTAACAGTGCTATCATGTGGAGTGTATGTTTGATTCTAATCTTTATCTTTTTGCATTACACTTCCGTATGTTTCCACGGAGAAACCATGAGTCAGTTGGTCTCATTATCTAGTACCATATACAGCCATCACCTTCTTTATCACTGGACAGATGAGGAAAAGATGGCTGGAATTGCTCGTCTATCACACACAAACATGCACACACTCAGCCAATAAGTTATTAGTGTATCTGGTAAAATCGTTGTCCTGTTGAAAGATTTCCATGTGTAGTCTTTCATGCAAGTAGTGTCGCCCACCTCTTCCACAGCTGCACATGGCTGAGCCACCCTTATCTTTAAATGCTGTGCAGGGGCCGTAAACCTTGATAGAACATGCAGGTACAGTTTGAAATAACACAGTTAACTTTAATGAGGTTAATAAAAGGGCATGTGCTCTTTAGAGGAGCTGGTTTCAAAGCATGTGTGCAAAGTTCTGGGCTGGTCTGTGGTGGATGGTTAAAGTGGCACCATGCAGTGACAGTAATGGTACAAGTGGGGAATAGTTTGTCAGCAAGCTACAGATGGACCCCAGCCATAAGAACCTCTACACCAACTCCAAACCACACGTTTATTTACAAGTGTAAGATTTTTTTTTTTTGACAGAGAGAGAGAGAATTTTGGAGAAATATAAAACAGTATTTATTATGTTTCTTATTAGACGAAAATGAAGTTAACTTTATATTAAATTAGAATGAGCTGTTTATACCCACAAAGGGAGAAGAGCTTGGTTCACACTCCACCATGCTACACTATTGCATGTCAGTCCCTCCAGAAAAATGCAAGAAAAATCTTAGTGCAGGTGGGCAAAATCCTTGATTAAGTGATGCAGGCTTTTTATCTGGTTGTATGTGGTTAAATTGCAGGAATTAGCAAAAAAAAAAATAAATAAAAAAAAAAATTGCAAAAGTATGCAGGAACCACAAAATCCAGTTTCAATGAAAAAAATAAATCTTCTCCTGCACCCTGTTCAAACCAGGCTAGTACTAAATGAAAAATGTTAATGATATCCTATGTTTAGCAAACATAAGAAAGAAAGCATGGACTAAGTCAGAGAAAGCATTGCTCATGTTTTAGATATTTATTTTCTAACTATGGCAAGTGTCAAAAATAAAATAAGTGCTTCCTACTTCACAAAAGTAAGAAACTATTTTAAAGCTATTATAGGCTTTATCTTCATGTAACATTATTATCGCTGCAGCAGTAACTATTTTCCAGCTCTAATTTTCTTTTATGTTTCCGTGTGCAAAATTTGCCACCACTTTCATATAGAACATCGTGGTATTGGCGTGCTCCGTCTTGCAGATATTTCTGTCAGAAAATTAGCTGTATTCTTCATTATCTTGCAGGATTTTTTTCTGAGGCTCATGGTTAGTTTACCTGCAGTGGACACATGTACCAATGATGGTGCACACTCAATTCCTACCAGTGTTAAACTTTATATGGAATGCAAGCCCAGCATAATTTGTGCAGAAATATGTTATGATTTTAATGGATATGCCCAGTTTTTAAAAATATACAGACCCCTGCATAATACGTGCTATTTACTTGATCATGCCTTAAATTATGCAAACTTACCAACCTATATCTGGAGGGACTGTCTTTCTATTACACTCTAAACAGACTTCCTCTTCATACTTTTTTACAAGTCAATGTCTTGTTAACAACTATGCATTCTGAATCAATTAGTGATCAATCGATATGGATTGTTGGGGGTGGATTGATAACTCTTTTTTTTTTACGCCAACCTTAGCCTATTTGGAACCAATACAGATTTTTTTTTTCCGCTGTCAAATGATAAATGCTAATTTTTTTAAAAGGAAACGAACTAAAATGTATATTAAACTACTGGTTAGATGAGGTAGAACAGGTAACATTTCACATAATAAAACTTACATTCAGATAAAAACAGAGTGTTTGGTGTACTTAATTCTTCAAGTCAGTTTTTTTCTACAATAAACAACAATAGCAGCACAGACTATTGAGCCATGGAGTCAAATTTAAGTATTCCTTCAAACAGTTAACTCAGCTCCTCTCCCTTATGGGCATAACAAGAGTCAAAGAGCAAGTTAACTTGCTTTTAACAAATATTTACAATTTGCGAGGTCACATGACTCAGTGACACTGTAAACTATATGAATGGCATGACTCTGCACAAACTGTCCGTGCTTCACAAGGCGCACATGGAGTGAAAACATGCAACACTAAAACTTACTGTGTAATTCTAGGTTCATGTGCATAGGAAATCTTTGATTATTATATTAAAATGCATGATACAACTTACTCTTAAATTACTCTAGTTGCTTGCCACTCATGCTTACAATTAGAAAATACAAACTGTGACCCTTAACCTAATATATATTACTAAACCAAAAAGTTGGGTTTTTTTTCAGTGTAGACAGCAGATCTCCAAGAACACAGAGGTGTCGTGAACTTTATCTGTAAGTAAATCATGGCAGGGGAAAACAAGTGCATAATGGTCAGCAGCTTTACACATATACAGTAATATACAGTTATAATCAAACTTTTCTTTTTCTTTGCTCTTTCCATTTATTTCATCTTATTTTTTTTTTCATCATTTTCATTTTATCCATGTAGTTTTTGTTTTTAGACCTGTTTATATACGTTTTTTTATTCTGTTTGTTAACCGCCTTCAGATTTTTCAAATGTATTATTGTTATCATCATTCTTATGTATTATGGTTATGAAGCTTCTCAGAATCATAGAGCGGGGATTAAAGACCAGCCTATTATATATTTGGAGCAGAGCGAGAAAATGGGAAGATAACATACTGTATTTCACACTTTCTGCACTCACGTCTATGTTTTATCTAGCTGAGAAAATAAAATCAGGAATGTCTTTATTTCATTGTCTGTTTTATTTGCCAACGTTAATCTTTCTTGAATATTTTTCTTTAAGAAAATAAGAACAAATGACATAAAGGTGTCATTCCAACGTTATTTCGTTAATATTACTGTGCTCTCCGTTGCTATTGAATACATTATGTGTTGGTTCTATTTAAAAAAAAAACCTATGGAATGCCTTTTTTCCAGCTGTTTTTGCACGGTAGAAAAACGACTCGAGGTCAAACAACAGAGTTTACCGCTACTTCCTCATACATATCCATGACGCGGTAATAAGGCGTCTCTGATAAACAAGGCTTTATTTCCACAGAGAGCACATGAACCAGTTTGATCCGCAATTCTTTTCAAGTTTGTGCAGCAGCTACTACCGTCTTCTCTTGTAGATGCTAATGCTAATGCTACTTCAGATTTGCTGCAATGGGGGACAGGCTTAACCCCACGTGGGTGACGCTAAAGTCCGTCTGACATCAGAAGGACTTTCTGGGTCCCCAGTTCCTCTTGTTGTTTTCTGTGAATGTGTTTTTTTTGTTTGTTTGTTTGTTTTGTTTTTCAAAGGCAACATGTGTTGGTAAGTCGGGGTGACCCATCAGATTCCAAAAGGAGCGTGGAAAAGTGGTTTTCAGCAGAATGACACCTTTAAAGTCAATATGCTTTTCTTTTCTACATATTAGCAACATAAACTAAACTGCAAGTGCCCCGTGTGCTCTAGGTTACTTCTATCACCTCTTCTATCTATTCTACCTACAACTGAAACATTACAAAACAAACAAACAAACAAACAAACAAAAACCATAGGCAATCACATATTAAGTAAAGAAACAACCTAAACTACATCAGTCCAACACCAAATAGTAAAAAAATATAAGCCTTCAATCACCTGATATTTGTTAAGATGACTTCTATAATGTCCAAATTATATGACACAGATTTCCCTTTTTTTAATTATACACACTGCTCATCCCAAAAAATACTCACACATGCAGTATTTGACTGCATCACCGTTGGTTTTGATTATAGGAGTCATTTACTTTGACTTTTTTGCCACATAATTCTTATACAGTGTCACAATAAGGTTTATGGTATTTTTTTTCCATCCATTTTTGATTATTGGTGATGATGATGATGATGATGGAGAATCAAACCTCTGCATCTACTCTTCATCATTCCAAAATAGAGTCTGGACTTCTTGAAAGCTCATTTTTGTGTGAAAATTATGTCTCCTGGTCCCTGAAGTATTCTCTCACAAGCCTGATGACCCTGATCAATCCTGATGGTGTCCAATCTGTTAAACATTACAGACATGAGAGGACATTTAACGCATCAGTTAGATTAAATAACTTGTTCCAGCTCAAACATTATTAACCACCGAAGCATTTACCCATAGAAGGATCTGAACTATTAGCTTAGTTAAATTGGGTGTCAGCCTTCTGGAATCAAAACCAAAGGGGATGCAGTGAGATATTGTATGTGCGACTATTTTTTTGGACGACCAGTGTATTTTTCTTCCAGTTTCCCTGATCAATGTCTGTCTATTGGGCTTTTGAGCCCAAATATTGCCATTATTCAATGGCAATTCTGTTGAGGGTGATGGAGCAATTGTAAATAGAGCAAAATCCACAAAAAGCAACAGGGAAAAAAACAACAAAAAAAAAACTCTCCAAACCGAACCTTACAGCTAATGGAGTTTAACGGAAGACAAATGGTGAGTAGCAGACAGAGCAGTGGGCTGGCTGTGTCTGTCTGACAATCCCTGAGTGGGAGCTGAAATAAACTGAGAAGAGCTGAGCCAACCTAAGCGGAGGCGTAACAGTTATCTGTCCCTGACTGAGCCCACAACAAAAAGTCTATCACAGCTGAGCAGGAGGAGAAATCTCTTAACAGCAGCTGTCTGGAGGAGAGATGAGAGCTGGAGAGCAGCTGCATAGTTTGTTGGTGGGGGGAAGTGACGGGCGGAGGTTACTGAGTGTACAGGTTAATCTGAGCATAGGTCTGACTTAGTATCGCCTAAACATCCCTGTGGATCCAACTCCTGCATCATGAGCCCGATTGAGTGTTTGCATAATTAAAAGCTCATTTTGTGTCTGTTCTTGGCTGCCTTTGTAGAATGTCAATTCATCTGTATTTATCCATTAGATCAACAAGGACAACAGCCAACAGAATGTCACATCACAGTTATACACATCCATCCTTAAAAGCATTGATGATGAAAGTTAGGAGCTGGGTTCACTTCAGACACTTCACACTACCAAGAAAATTACCATTAACAAGCAATGTTAAAAAAGAATTCAAACATTCAGGTGTCAGACATTGCAGATCCTCAAATGAGCACTTAAGGCTGCCTCCAAACCCCATGAGCCCCTTGTGAAAGGTCCTGTGTGTGATATTTACTGACATCTACAGGTGAAGCTAAAAATTACAACCAGCTGAACAGTGTCTCCAAATATAATTGTACCAAAAACTGCTTAAAGGGGTATGAATTAGTTCACACTGAGACATAGTTTCATTGTAAATTTCTCAAATGTGAGACTAATAAAGGTTAATATTATCTTAGTAGGTGACAGTAAGACACGACCTCCTTAAATATATAAATGACACTATATTTGTTTTATGCAAATGCAGCTTCCTACAATTCCTGAATTTTAAACATTTGAAAACTACAAATTTACAGCCTTGAGTAAGAAATGGTACTCCCGATCTAAATCTTAAAGGTAGAAGATCCTGGAAAAACAGCTACATCTTAAAATTACACAATTCCACACAAAATCCAAAGCCTATGAAGTCCCAAGTCTAAACCCCTTTCCTCAGAATGAATTAAGTACTTCTACTTAGTTACTTTCCACCTCTGAAATAAATCTTAGGTCACACCAAAATGACCAGCAATATTTAAAGTGCCCATATTGTAGTATGGTTCATAATAGACACCTGCGAATGCAAATTCCAATCTCTTGTTCGGTCTGTGTGAATTCTAGACAGGCAGAGGCATTTCTAATACAATTTCCAAGTATCAGTCTCCAACTTGCTGGCTCCACTTTCTCCAGCAGAAAGTGGAGCCAGCAAGTGTGAATCTTCTTCTTCTGTAATATAATGTGTTAAATTAAACTTCAGAGCTTGTCTACTGCCCCCGCTGGTGACACATGGTATTACAAGTATGGCTGGGTGGTGTTTAACCCTTGTGCGGTCCTTCGTAAAAGGCACACTGGCTGAGTCCTACAATCGGGTCTTAAAAACCCAGATTCCAAAGTTCAGTTCCATAGACTCATCACCCCACCCCCCAATAGGGTGACCAGAAGTCCCGTTTTGTGCAGAATCGTCCTGATAATTATTGATTTTTTAGGCGTCCCGGAAATTGAATAGCTGTCCCGCATCTGGGTTAAAAAAAAAAAAAACTCCTGGTATTCCAGAACGGTTTGATTAACAAATTCATCAGTCATTCATTTCATTGGACAGTAGATTCAGGAACATAAAACACTCGTCCAATAGTAATCCAGCCTACCTTGTCTTGTTTACGTCGCCTTGGTAATGAAACTTCAGGCGGAACTTGATGAGAAAGAAACCGCGAAATCGTTATGAACAGTGATGAACAGTTAAAATGTTGGCTGCTTTTTGTTATAATGTTGACATAAATTTGAACTCATATCTTCAATGTTTTAAAATATAATTGAGAAATGCGTTACCGGCTAGTGTCTTGTCCTATTTGTTACTTTCACTTAAGTAAATGACGGGAACGCAATAAAATATTGACTTAATTTTAATGCGTTGAAAGTGTCCTGCTTTGTCCTGCACAGATGAACTTTTTGTCCCTCATGAGGTGAGTTTAGATCTGGTCACCCTACCCCCCAAGGATATATTACTGTTTTCAGTAGTAAGCAATGGCATCCTACAGTACATATAAAAAGGTACATTTGTGAGCCACCGGGTCTCTTTGACCCGAAGGACCGCACAAGGGTTAATAGATTAATTCAGACACAAGAGCATCCCTTCATACAGAGAGACTGGAAGACTTAATAAGAATTTGAGTGGAGGGGTCAAGTCTGGAAGATTTTGATGCTAAAGAGAGTGTGGCAAATGTATTGAAGGTCAAAGGTCAAGAAGGCCCAATGACAGGGGGTGGCCATCTAAGGGGAATGGAGGATAGTTCATAACATATCAAACTGTTCAGATATTGATGTGTTTTCCGTTTGAAGGCTTGCAGACACTTGTGCTTTTATTTTAGATTTTCATTTTATTTAATATATTTGGAGACATTTTAAGTTTAAATTCCAGCTCAGTGAAGAACGTTAAGTATAAACTCTTTCTTGTAGAACTGTGCTCCAAATATGGGGAAAAAAAAACCCAAAAAATCCCAAAAGAGTGAAAAATTTGGGTGCACCAGTGTAAAACATTAGTCTGTGCCCTGATGTCTTATTATGCATTCTGATTGTGTCTCTTAGATCTCTACACATATTTTTATTAGTACATTTTATTTTATTTTATTAGTTATTTATTTATTTTATTTTATTATTGTATTTTATTAATTACTTTTGCGCACACCCCCATTTGAATTCCAGGTGACCCCGCGTATGGTCGCTGAACTAAAGCTTCATCATTAATCTTCTTCCAAACCATGAATAAAACATTTCCAAGTTACACTGTACATTGAATAGAGCTTCTGTAACCCAATCACCAGGACAGCCTCTCTCGCTCTCCCCGCGGTCATATCTAAAGGTCCGTTTTCAAACATTTTATTGTTTTTTATATTTATTTTCTCACAATTTCATTTAATTTATTAGACCCTAATTCACACAGAGGCACATTGTTTATTTGGGCTGAGACCAAGCATAAGAGAGGGATGGTATGGTTTTACATGTACCCACATTTGTCTGCCCACGTATTTGCTCTCCAAACACTCCAATAATGAGCGCTTTAATAAGATCTACACATGAAGGGACACGCAATCATGCACTCCTTTGCCCAAACCTGGTGATGAAATAGGAGAGCTGCTACTAAAGAAAAGTTATATTAATGATAATATTTTCCCCATTATGTTAAAAGCCCAGTACTTCATCTTCTGCTTGTGTGCGGTGAGGTGTCTACTGATGGCAAGAAAAGATACTGACAATGTGCTGTAATGTCTTTGTATTTCTTGGCAGCCTGCACATGAGGAGGAGGTGTTGGTATTAGTCTCTTTGGATTTATGTTTCTCTGTCAAGGTGTTTCTATCTTTATGCCAAAGCTCCAGACAGACGATTAGGGTCTTTCTGAAGCTTATGTACATCTTATAGGAGACTACAAATCAAAAGATGCACCAACGGCCTGACACCGCTTCAGTACAGCCGTGCTTTTATTATTATTTCCCTTACGCTATACCATAGAACAGCAGTGGACATGCAAGTCAGTGCCATACATAATATTTAGAATAACAGGGCCTAGAAGTGTCTTAGCTAGACTTAGTGAACCGCGACTGTGAACCTCTGCCAACCTGTACAGTTGAAGATTATATATCGATGCCTGTCCAGATTTATATAATACATGTAGTGAAGACTTTGATGGAATTTAATTTTATAAAAAAAGGCAAGGCAAGTCTGATGTGACGTCACACCCGCAAAACCGCAGTACATTTCGGGATTGTTGTGCCATTATGGTGGGATTCTAGTTGATTCTGCATAGACTAGAAACACCTTTGCTTGGATCTTTCCTTGGTGCTTGAAAAATGGGTCACTGGTGTTGTGAAAATTCAACCGTGGGATATGATTTTTCAGTTTTCCCACCTGGAAAAGAAGTTATTACGAGGAGCAGATGAAAAACATAACAGAGAGACATTGGATTGCCCGGGTTGCTGCAATGAGACACAAGGACGTCACTTTAAACAATAGGTCTTCTTTTGCGAGTTTTCTCTCTGCATCAATTTTTTTTTTTTTTTATGGAAAAGAAGGGATATTTCATTTTTAGGCCATGTGGTCCAGCTAAGTAGCACTAACAACACTAAAGCTAGGGAGGTGGATCTGCCTGACTCTCTTAAGAGGTTTTATGCCAGGTTTGAGAGAGTTAACACAGATACCCATACAAAACGTATCTGTGACCAAAAGGACATCTTTCCTGGGGACACACATACAGGTCCTGAGGGCTCAGAAGCAGGTGAACCCCCACGAATCTGAGGGACCTAATTGGGTGTCACCAAGAGTTTCTCAAGGTTTGTGCTGAACAGCTATCAGCTGTGTACACAGACATTTTGAATCTGCCAGTAAAACAAACAGTAGCCCCATGCATATTTAAGTCCTCCATTATTACCTTTGTACCCAAAAAGCCTAACATGTCCGCTCTCAACAATTACAGACCAGTAGCACTTGCATCAGTGGCCATGAAGTGCCTAAAGAAGCTAATGTGCACTCAGATTAATGCCCCAGCTCCTGCCACAGTCGACCCCTACAGTTTACTTATTGTGCCAACAGATCAGTGGATGGTGCAGTAGCCTTGGCCTTCTATTACACACTACATCTGCAAGACCTTACGTCAGGATGCTTTTCCTCAACTCCAGCTCAACTTTAAACGCCATCTGGCCAGGCAAGCCCATAGCAAAGCTGACTGACTTGGAGGTCCCGCCTATCATTTGCAACTAAGTCCTGGATTTCCTCATGGACAGACCACATGTGGTGAGGATGGGAGGAAAGGTCTCAGCGGAGCTCTCCATCAGCAGAGGGTCTCGGGCTGCTGCCTCAGCCCGAAATTCTTCACCCTGGACAAAAGTGACGGTGCCTCCACCCACAACAGCACAGTCATCATAAGATGACGCATTCACATCGAAGGGATAGAGGTGGAAAGAGTGGACTGTTTTAGCGTCCTTGGCCTTCAGGTGGCAGCAAACCTGAGCTGAACTGTCAATACAACTGCCATGGTAACAAAGTAAAGATATCACTTCATAAGACTGCATAGAAATGCTTGCCTGACCCTCTATCCACTCACAGAAGCATATAAAGGACTGCTAACACCACCCAGAGAGGAAAGTTGACCAGAGGGTCCTACAGACTGCAAAGTGATCAATGAGTAAAACGTCCAACCATAGACACTATTTTCTTATATCATCCAATCTCAGTTATTATCATGACTTTTTTAAATATTGTTTTTAAACTGCCAATTTTAATGCATCTGTACTGAAAAATAAAGTAACTAGAGATTAGTTAGATTTTTTTATTAAGATATGAAATAAATAACAGCATATTAAATAAGATATAAAAATTTCACTAAACTGCATAAATGTGCATGTGTGAAAAGATGACATATGCCCTATCTGCATGGGATAAATATTACCTATGGACCACTGGTAATTTGGAATAATTACAGAGAATGTCTGAGTTTTTAGTCCCTTGCAAATGCGCCATGTCCGTGATTTGCTCAGTAATAATTCCACTGTAAATTACCTACCATGTTTCGGCAAAAAACAGACGTCCAGTGATAATTCAAGTCCCAGTTCACAGCTGCCAACTAAAATGATACACTAGTACCAACAGGTGCATTTAGAAGAGTACTTTTTTTGCTGCATTTTTGTCATCCAGGTAATATTTCATTTGCCATATTTGAAAGGCTGTCTTAATATCTCAGTGTCTTTGTTTTATTTTTGTGAGAAACTGCCTCCACTACACAGTACACAGTACTAGTAATGTTTTTTTTTTTACTGGCTGAGACATTTATATTATGTTTTACAACTTCATGTAGGGTTGTGAGGTCATATGAACTTTAACCTTTGAACCAACAGGTGCATTTGGAAAAATATATATACATTTTGTTGCATTTTTGTAATCCTCATAATCATTTATTTGCCATCTCTGTAAGGTAGTTTTGAGGACCATGTCACAAAGACTTTCCAGTAACTAAATATTTGTAATATTACTTAATTTTGATTATAAAAAGGGAAAATCACATTTATTTATTGCAACAAAACAAAAGCCTAAAAAGCACTGAAACTTTCATCGCAATTTTTTCCGAAAGCTCATGCAACATCAAACATTTTAGAATGCAACAATCTCAAAAAAAGGCCTGCGAAATCCTGGAGGGACTGGTGTGTGTAGGGGAATAAATAGAGAAGGGTTCTACTGCTGGGTGTTACATGGTGGTGGTTCAGTTTAGTTTGAAGTGTTCTACAGGGGAAGGATAGGAGGATAAAATAGAGAGGATAGGGGAAAAAAAAGGTGTTGAAGATCCAACATTGACGATAACTATGGTGTCAACCATTATGGAAACAATAGTAGGTAAAGAGGTAAAGGGGAGGAAAATAATACATTTTTCAATGACAATGGTAAAAAAAAATTCAGTAAGGTGAAACTATATAAGATTTAGTAGTAGTGAAATATCACAAATACTGATAACACAAACATTATCAGCTGTACACCCCCACACCCCAAGACAGTCACCCACTGTGGACCAGCGTGCACCCGATGCCTTCGCCAGGTGCCTGGAGGTCCACCCTCCCCTCTGGGTCCTCTATCTCAAAGTCACATACTCACTTCCATCCTCCACATACACACACCTGTGTATGAGTACATACACTCCGACAGTCACCCTGACACTCACACACATATATGTTTTTATACACACACCTACAGTACCTACCTAACCCACATATAGCCACCCACACCCCCTCCAAAACCCCTGGTCCCCAGAAGCCAAACGTGCACGGACATGCACACCCCTAAGCAGCTGGGCAGCCATTCCAAGCCACCCCCCCCACAGTGCCAATTGGAATCAAAGATCGCGATACCAGCCACTGGGGATCCACCCCAGTCACACTTTCACAGTACACTTTAACTCTATTCTAAATCCATCTAATAAGCATTCTCCGTGGTTACTTCCTGCCCTCCAGCTGAAATCATGACATCATCATAGTCCCATGACTGAAACCTACCTATTTGAATTGTTCACCGATGTTAGTTTTCTTTTCAATTTTGATTCCTGTGGAAGAAATATCCACAAAATGGCATACAACAAGAGTTGGCGGGGGAGTGCTGAATGCTAAATGAGTTATTTTGTTCAAATCAGTTATTTTATTATTGTGAGGATATGCACACAATCAAACCATTGTAGCTATAATGAAAAATGAGAGCTCAGATGTGACTTCTTGCTATCAACTGCTGAGTGCCAAGTAGCTAAGCTAAAGCAAAGAGCTAAAGCCTCTTGACTCAGCATGTGCAGAGATGACATCACTTATGTATCTCAGGTTACATTATTTATTTATTATAGCTCATTCCAGATGTTTAAAAGTTTAAATGAGTCTGCAACAGAATTAACACTACTGTATTACAATGGACACACTCACTGATTTGAACAAAATAACTCATTTAGCATCTGCAATTCGCTGCCCTGCTGACTCTCGTATGTCGTTTTATTGTATATCTTTTTGTGGATATTTCTTCAAAATCCGAAAAAAAAGTAACATGGGTGAGTAGAACAATTCAAATTACATCATGATTGCAACCCCCCCCCCAAAAAAAAAACCAACGTTGTCATTTTACTAGTGGACTTTGAATCCTGTCACTGTTCAAACATTTCAGAAACATAGTCAAGTCTTCTTTTTTTTGTTCCTCATAAAAAACATATTCATTAGAAGAGTGTTCAAAGCTGTAGTCTGAAGTGCTAACTGATTTGACTCAGAACAGATGTAGCCAAGACATTCGCCTCGTGTACCACACTACAAATGCAACACATTTTCCATCATCCTAATGACTGTTTATCTCTTAAATCTACAGCATTATCATGATACCCAGTGGAACAGTACCAGTGTTCTCTGTAAACTTTGGTACAATGCCGTGTAGTCTCGCTGCCAGACCAGCCACAAGTATTTGTGACTTCACCAGGTCTTGAAGATCCATGACCCAAAGTCCATCCATAATGTTCATCATGTTTCACCTGCACACACAACTTCACAGGACCATCACAGAGGAAGCAGAGGAGATGGGCCGGAGGAGTCTTTACGCGTTTTATTTGGAAACCTGAGCCCTTGCCGGTAATTGCCCAAAATCACTCTAATCGTAATTGACGGTCTGGCTTTCTACTTTGTCTGCACAAATTTCCAGGATGACGGTAACTCTGTTAAAAGTCTGGACGCAGAAAATGCACACACTCTTTATCCATCAGAGCAGGACTTAATGTCTGTCCTCCTTTTGTCCTCTTGCTATCCTCCAGCTTGTTGGGTAGGGAAATAACTTCCACTGTGTGTGTGTGTGTGTGTGTGTGTGTGTGTGTGTGTTTGTATTTCTAACTTTATGGGGACATTGATATGTTTACACAGTGACACCATGGGGACTTCTGACACTATTGGACCAAAATTCAGGTCCCCACAAGGGGAAAATATAAATAAAGGTCCCCACTGGTAAAATAGAAATGATGTGGCCCTATAAATATGTGAATTAGTTTTTCCAGGAAGTCCCCATAAAGCATGGGGGGAAACAGGTACAAAGTGTAACATGTATTTTTTAAGGTTTGAAAAGGTGTTTATTCATTTTTTTAAAAAATTTATTTATATTTATGTATTTAAAAAGTGTTTTTCTTTTTATTTATTTATTTATTTTTAAACATATTTATTGTATTTTTGTAATTATTTTTTTAATTTATTCATTCATTTTTATTTCTTTGTTTATTCAATTCAGTTTTCTACTTTCTTCTTTTTATTATTATTATTATTATTATTATTATTATTATTATTATTATTATTATTATTATTATTATTATTATTATTTTTAAGATGTTTACACTCACTACCCAATGGCTACTTGATTACAAACTTGGTCATCATGAAACATGTTAACGAGTATATGTGTGAAAGAGAGTGAAGGAGTGAGTGAGAGTGAGAGAGAGACAGAGAGAGAAAAAAAGAGAAAGAGTGAGAGAGAGAAAGAGAGAGAAGAGAGAGAGAGAGAGAGAGAGAGAGAGAGAGAGAGAGAGAGAGAGAGAGAGAGAGAGAGAGAGAGAGAGAATGTAGTCATCCATGAAGCCAGTCTGAGAGGAGGATAGTGTTCCTGAGGAGAGAGGTGGTGATTTCTGGCAGCTGTCTGGGTGTTGACAAGCATAACATGCTCTTCACATTGACACCACACACTTATCAAACAGACACACACAATCCTCATCACAAAATAAGACAAGAGTAGGAGTAATGTCCACATATTTGAATTTATCCTGTTAAACTGTGAATTAGCAATGCTGTATTTTTCATTTTGAATGGCACAGAAAAGCTTCTGTTTATTTTTCAAAAGATAGACATAAACTGGGCCAATAGCAGACCAGATCACCACTATGTTTTACAGAATATAATATTAGATTTATGAGTAAGAAATCCCTAAAATACGTTTACATATCACAGTAAAGAAGCCATTATGTATTATTTTTGTTAAAGGGTGACAATTAAAACAAGCTAGGGATATGTCACCGTTTCCACACATTAAGATAGATGTGATAGAGTCAATAAGTGTAGATCTGAAGTATTTTGTCATGGATATTGTACAATGTTTTTATGACTGTGATGAATGATAATTAAACATATTAAAGGTTGTGATGAAACAGAAAAACGGATCAAGTTTATAGGGGAGTATGACCCACAACAACTTTTTAAATCATCCTGAGCTTCACACCATGACAATTTACTTTATTCAACTTGTATTAAAAGAAAAAAAAAACATACCATTAAAAAAACACTAGGTAATCAGGTAGATTGCCAAATATATACCATATGTTGAATGTTGCAGCGTTACACCGAGACAAATTCCTAGTTGTATACTACATGTGTACTATACGAACAGTGGCAATAAAACTCTTTCTGATTCTGATTAAATACTGATATTCATTTTTGATTTTGTGACAGCAAACTGAAGAAACTAAGGTAATAATATAACTGAATTCAGAAAGACGAGTTTCATTAAAAAAACTAAATTACAACGCTGTTGGTTTATGCTCTGGCAGAGTTGCTGGGAAGATGTTTAGACTCTTTGTGATGGATTTTTGTTCGTTATTGGACAACAAACTGCAATTGACATCATTTTGCACCAACATCATTGCAATATTGACAACATACAGTTGAAGTACCAACATTATCAGCATTTTACTATACAAACAACTGCAATGTGTTCATCAATTCTAGACTGTGGCAGCTTAATTTTTCCCACAGGAGTTTTAGAATGAGTCAAAAAATGTTTTCAATCTAATGTAACTGAGTGTTTGTGTAAATTAGACTGAGTACACGTCAACAGTCAACAGGTCAATCCTGAAGCTGATGAACAGGGGCATTATTTTTTCAGCATCAAGAAAACAATGTGACATAAACTCTGCGAATTTCTGTGGACTTTAGTGTGGGCTCGAGAGTCACTACAAATGGCCTGAAATAACATTTATGCTAAAGACTCATAGTAGGTGCAGTACCTGTGTGCAACACTCTGAAAACTACTACTCTGAAATTTGCTACAAACTATTGGAATATTACCGGTATTCAAAAATTTAACGTGTTTCCCTGACCCCAACCCCCTAACCCCCCCCCCCCCTCTCTCTCTACACACACACACACACACACTGAATAAACAAGAATATTACAAATCACACAACAATACGTTGATCTTCTCTGAGCAATTCATCTCATCTTCTGCATGAAACAAGTCAGGCTTTTCATTTTTAAATCGCTGTAACTGCAGCCAACGCTATATTTCATTTAACTGTCTCGGCAGAACCTGATTTAAGCTACAATGTCAAATGGATTTAACAACAATATTCACATGAATATATACCAGGCTTTTATTTTTATTTTTTTAATTCAACATGCATATTCACAATTAATCCGGGTGCTGAAAACACTCCCGCAACACAGACGTTGAGGGCACAGAGAGGTATACGCTCGCCAACTTCTGCCAGACAGGGGTGTTTCTTTTTGGCTGTGCATGTTTCTTATGTGTTTTGTCAATGCGGTGCATTTGCCCGTCGGCCACTGTGCAATGCAAGTCAATACGACATTCTTTCCAAGTGAAACGCAATAGAAGTAATGAAGTAATTAGCATTCTATATTCGAGCTTGTCACAAATTTTCAAAAAATCATGTCCCATCCCCAATCTCTATGGACCTTAATGCAGTAAAGCAATAAATAAAATACACTCTTGCAGGTCTTCGTGGTTGTGTATAGGTTTCTTGGGATTTTCTGTCCTGTGGATGTCTGCTTCGACATTCACACCTGGACATTGACACTTCACAGCCTCCATTGTTGTAGCACTTTTCAAAAACATATTGCAGGTCAAGAAAGACTCCTAAGGGTGAGTGAAGTTATGCTTTAAATTGTCTATAAAATCTAATATAAGATGTATAAGCTAAAACAAGCAGGTGCTTTAAGCCTCACAACAAGAGGCGTATTTGAAACTAGCACACTGGAAACTTTTGTTGACTTCATTTTGTGAGCTAATATCACGTAAACAAATCTAAAATGAAGCTGGGGTTTATGTCATGATGTTGTTGTAAACTTGTCTTTACCTGGCTCTTGGCCAGCTCCAGTGGCCAGGGCAGGCATGGCCTCTGCCAGCTACTTCCTGGTTCCCCTCAGGCTGTGGAAAATGACAGCAGGGCGTCAGAGTAGAGAGCCGCTCTCCCCTGGGACCAGCTGAATCCACATCCACGATTTATGCCATCAAGTCCTGCAAGAGAACAAGATTTTAGTGGCTACTTGTCAAAAGGCATCCACGTGTGTGTCAGTCGGCGATAGTGATGTGCGTGTGAGTGTTAGTCTGCGTGTTGTACACGTAACCATGGATATGAATACTTCCATATGAGCAAATATATGTATCTGTGTGTAGGCACGCCAGCAACTGACAGTTCTCACCGTGTGTGTGTTGACAGGAAGGTAACAGTTGACTCAGTGTGTTTACAACCCAACACTTTTCTCCTAAACTGCTGAACATCCTGCTTTATACCCGAGCCAAAATCACCTCGTCTGGTGTGGATATAAACACGTACATCCACGGAGACACACAGCCATGGCTATCCCACACTTTATACACTGTGCAACGGAAACAAGGGAAACTTTATCCACTGAGGGGAAAGTAAGCAAGCAAATGCAACAGACCTGTGAAAAAATCAAACAGGCGTGGAAAAGCATTGCTTCGTAAATAATGGCGCTCAACTGGAAAGCCAGATAGAGCAGGAACAGGAAGAGAGCAGATGTAAAACCCAAATATAAAGAGCCTGTGGCTCATTTACCCCCCACCCACAAACACCCACATGCACATGTACAGAACCACACAGTAGTATTCAATAAACCCTTACACACAACAAGAGAAGAGAGTTTGTGTTTTAATTTGTAAATGTCAACCTGGAAGATGAGGCTGAGATTGAACATTACTGTTCTTCAACTTGCATAGTCTTGCATGCATGACTGAGCATAGACAGTTATTAGACCAATGGCTGGATCGTGGACCCAGCATAGGTTTTAAATGGTGAAACTTTCACTCATCAACAACACACAACACAACAGGTGCTGTTCCACAATGTGAGAATGACCTTAAATGTATTTGCAAGAGTGGCTGACAGGACTAAGTGGACGCCACAACATTCAGATTTACTGACATTAATTCAGACAAAACCTGCCTTTTGAAAGTTTTGACTCTGACGAACCTCGTCATTGTTTTCTATACTTTTTGGGCTTCATTTCAGACCGCAGTGGAAGAAATACACAGATCTTTTCCTTCAGTAAAGATAATAAGGCCATGCTGTTGAAATACTCAACTACAAGACAAATTATGCATTTAAAACAAAAACTACAAGTGCAGTAGTCTGCACTTGTGAAGTCAGAGCTCGAGACTAACTTTTTGCACTGGTTGCACTAGTGTGGCTAACTTTTTATTCTGATGTGCACCAGCACAAAAGTTAGATGCATCCAAGTTCACTTTTTTTAATCACTGTCCATACAGCCGATATTGATTTGTAAATGATTAACCAACAATCTTGTCAATGTCAAACTCTTCATATTCTGTAAGAAATAGTTTGTACGTAATGTACTTCACTGAGCTGAAAATTAACCTTAAAATGTCTCAAAATATATTGAACTAAAAGAAAATCTAAATTAAAAACACAAGTGTCTCAAAGCCTTCACATTGATCACCTCAATATCTGAACAGTTTGATATCTTTTGGACTATCCTCCATGGCTCCACACTAGTTCTTATCAGGTCTGCCACTGTCTCTGTATGAAGGGGTGCTCTAGTGCAGGGGTGCCCAATTCTGGTCCTCATTAGTACTATCCTGCATGTTTTAGATGTATCCCCCTTACAACACACCTGATTCAAATTATAAACCTCTCATCAAACTCTACAGAAGCCTGATAATGACAGTCACCGCCACCCAGTCACACATGTAATACTACGGGCAACCAGCGGGGGCAGTATACACGCGCTGAAGTTTAATTTATATAACAGAAGAAGAATATGGCGTTTTAATGGTTTGGAAGACATATTTTACAGCCTTTTAATCATATGTTTGTAATAATTTGGACCATGGTTTGGACGTTGTTCCACTACTATATGCGTCGGGGGTGTGGCGAAATGTGAAAGAGTTGGCCTGCTCTACGCATGCGTTGCTTGCGCGTGTCGACTATGAACTAGACCACGATATGAATACTTTCTTTTCCTAGCATCGGTGCAATCTCAGATTTTTTTTTTTTTGTAGTCGCCCCAGTGAGAAATTTGGTCGCGTGGATGCACTCTAGAGCCCTGTGCATGTAGTTATTGTTCAGTAAAATAGATAATCTACAATAAAATATGACTTCTATCGTCATATTTGAGTATAGAATGAATTCCACAGTCCTGTGAGAATCATATACACCTCCAAGAGTTAAGAAAAACAGGTCTGCTGTGTGATAATACATTGTTGTGCTTCCCAAAAAGTTTATTTGCTTAAGAATTTTCAATCAGCCAATATCAACGCATTTGGTGATTTAAGGTTTTCACTGGGTAGAAAATAATGGTATCTAAAACGGTCACATAAATATTGTGGAGTAAAAAAATAAAATGCGTGCCTCTGGGTTGTAGTAGATAAAACACAAAAACAGTCCAAGAACCTCAAATGTGTATACAGTCATTGAGTTAAATAACTCACTTACTTTCCTTTACTGCAGGGGTCTCAAACTCATTTTCTTCAGGGGCCACATTTGGCCGATTTGATTTTCAATGGGCCGGACCAGTAAAATGAAAACATAATAACCTATAAATAATGTCAATTCCACATTTTTGTCATTGTTTTAGTGCAAAACCCCCCCAATAAATTATGAAAATACTTTTATAAATTATCCACATGCAAAAAGTTACATTTCATGAGGAAAATAAGGGCAATTTTAACAATATTCTGCCTCAATGTATAATTTGTCCATGTGTTTTTATTATGGATCAGTTCTACAAAGACACTAAACTCTTAGTAACAGAAACAGAAAATGGTTCAAATTTTGTGTAGTTTTCTTTAGACATTTCAGGTTGTTCCTATTTGTTTAGGTTATTCACATTTTTACGGGATAGTATGTAAATGTAAATATTTTCATAATTTAATATTTTTGGCAGTTAATGACAAAAATTTGAAGTGGTCACCATTTATAGGCAAAGAAAACCTGAGAAGAAAATATGAATCATTATGCTCTTCATCCCATGGACCGCATTGGAACTGTTGGTGGACCGCATTTGTCCCCTGGGCCGCATATTTGAGACCCCTGCTAAACTGGTTTCAAAGAATCCATAGTATCCTCCACATTACCCAGGTGCAGTTACCGCCTTTGAGAAAAAGGTATTTAAAATATACAATAGAAAGCAATTAGGCTCCCAGCTATAAGTTTCTTTGTAACATGAGGTTTAATGACCCATTTTATGTCAACTCCCATGTGCTGTGGCACAATCAAAGTCAATTACCTAAACAATTGAGCCTTAGGGTCCATTCAGTAGTCCACTTCATAGGAAGGAAATGGTAGAAATAAACACTAGCAGTGATATAAGCTATATTCTTTGTTTCTTGTGTTGATAAAACATTGTGAAAAATGACTTCTGAATGAGTCATGAATTACATTGGGTCAGAGGTGACTCAGAAGTTGTTGGTCAATGACATCTACAGCCAAGACACCTGCACCTTTCCAGCTCATTTGGACCCCCATCAATGATTACGGCAGTGGATGATGACCACACACATTCAGAAACATTAATTTTTATCTTCATCGACGCAAGCCAAGAAGTACACTGGAAATTCATTAGAAATGTGTTTTCAGTAAGGAATCTTACACTCTGCCTCCACAGTGACAACGGCACAGGAGTAACTATTTCCTGGATTTTTGCCTTGCATGTGTGTACAAATGCATGCAGAGCTGAGGCTGAAGTACGCCAAGACAACAGCCCACGTAGCAAAATGCTACCACGTCTGTCTGACATACTGTGATGTTAACTTACCTCAGGGCCTCGCAGACCCCAGGTGGAAGCTTGTGGAAAAAAACATCTACGCAATGCTGTCCAGAAAATGCCTGAATGAAAAGGTCAGTAAGACACAAAGTATTAGAGAAGCATATCTTTCTTCGGGATTGAGATGTAGAAAATATGTTTCATTCATCAAACAGCACTTAAAACGGCTACATTTTCTTTCGAGAGGGGATCTGGGAGAAGATTTCAAAATCTTACTGCTATGTCAAGCCAGCATCATTTTGTAGTCCGGATTTGCATGAGCGTAAAGTCCAGACAGAATCTGATGAAATAGGAGTTCAGTACTGTTGAAACCTTTGTACACTTCCATAAAATAGGTTAAGAGGAGCAACAGAGAAGGGCAGCGGCGCCTCAAGCCATGACCACAAAATCTCTCCAACAGGCCTGCTTGAACAGGGGACTGAACCTAACAGCCACTGAGCCCCCGCCAAGAGAACTGACCCATGCTAAATCAGTTCAGTGTTTCACAGAGTGCTCCAGCACGGTTTTGTCATAAGACTTTGTGATTGGAATGACAGACTAAACGAAAGACAAGGGAAGGAGGAATGAACGACTCTGAAGGTATGCCATGCTGTAATATTAGTTGTCCGCCTTTTGCTGCACTCTAAAAGACAAATGACCGCATATTCCCCAATTTGAGAGTGGATCCATCTTTCCATTTGGGGAGGCTTTTTGAGGGCCAGGAAGCATGTCGCAGCCATAGGAACACCTGGGACTTTTTACAAGGCCCTGAAGGATCATAATAGACGGACCTTAAAAAACATTCCCGGCTGTCAGAATCCTCTAACCGTGTCTGTTCAGATCACACAATATCAGATGGTCAAGGGGGGAAGTAAACTTACACTTTACCATGTGGATAAGAGATGGGATATACTTAATTGCATTGAGGCATTGCTCTCTCCTCATGTGGAGTCTGCCAGCTACAAATACTTTTGCCTCCATCTAGTGGACTTCGGGGATAGTTCACCCTAAAAACCCACTTGGGGAGTTAAGTGCAGACTTTAGGCCAACAGAAGATTGTATGCAGTAGTTGCTTCCTGACCCCGGTCAGTCTTGTTCAGTATGAAACCTGAGGTGGAATCAGTATTTGAAGAGAAAACAGCTCAAAGTGATGGATGGGAAAAATGGAAATGGGGAGGTGTGGAAGACTGTTATTCTTCCTTTCTTTTCAAAAATAAGCCTGTCCGACCTACACGGGTGGCACAGGTGGAGCTGTCTCACTCCCAGCTGGATGTAGATTAAGTTAGCTAGAGGACCAACAGAATCAGAGGGTGAATGACAGCATGGCCTGTAAAGTCCTGTCAATAGTTTTATAGTATGCCTTCCATTGAAACTATCACTTTTACAACTGAATCATATAGCTTTTTCATGTAGAAATTGGAATCAGTCTAAATACACGATCCTCATTGGAGAACGTAGTAAGTAGAAAACCATCTTAGGCGTTCGACAGGCTCTGCATTCGAGCTGCCTCTGGCCCCCGGACAGGAAGTGTTCCACCAGGATCCAGCAAAGGTCACCTCGGCCACTCAACCCTACTGAAAGTTCCCCAAAGGTCTGTTGGGGTGTTAGGTTTGTCTGGCCTGATCTATCCCACTTAATGAGTGACAGCGACGCCAGCTACCGGCCCAGAGTTTTTACTGGGCCACCATCAATGACACTGATCTTTCTCTTCTTACCAGACCCAAAGCCACCCCTGTCACACCTGATCTTATTACAGCTCAAAGGACCAATTTTCTCCAAAGCTATCCCCCAGTTCTGAGTCTGCAGATCTGCTTCAACCTGTTGAGTTTATCTACAGTATACTGATCCATGGTCAGATGATGGGAGATCTATCTGGCAGCCTGTCCAACACCTGCTCGGGTTCCCATTTGTGAACCTTTTTGTTGCTACATTGTGAGGCTTTGCTTTTCACACTTATCTTAACCTTTTCTTACATGAAGGATATCATGTTTAACAGTGTTCTCTGCTCTAGCTGCTGCATTTGTTGTCTGATTCTTAAACATTTACAGGCAGTTTCATTGTTTTCTGAATCTGTCACAAGTGCTGCTTTGTTAGCATCGGGTATTTAAAACATTTCTGTAGTACTGTGAAGACAATAGCTGAAATTGTGGGACAAGTGCAAAAAAAAAAAATACTTCACTATTTCCTAAATTAAAATTGACTTTGTTTGATATAACCAGTCAAGATTCAATACTATTACTTACTTACTATTTGAGGGTTCTTTCACATCAAATCTGTATTGTCCTGACATTTTTACATTTTAATTTAAAGTAACATTTAAATCATTTGACTTTAATCAGGTCCAAAATGCTAAAATGCTAGCCTTTTGGATAGAATACAGGATGTATAAATACCATAAGGCATTGGGCAGGTCATCATTAGACATGAAACACAGAAATTAGAGAAAATTAATTTAAGCAAATCTAAAAGAATCAGACATTTATCAAGGACATGAACAAAATAAATAAAAACTGCAAGAGCAAATAATGCTTCTGTAAAAAAAAATAAATAAATAAAATAAATAAAGACAAGCAATTTTCAAAAGGAAAGTAATTAAAAAATGTATTTCCTGATACAAATTAAGTCTTTCTTCCTTACCTATTCATACATAAACGTTTTTCAAAAAGTATCATCATCAGGGCACAATACAAAAGATATTTGCTCAATATATAATTGAAAAAGGAGAGTATCTCAAAGAAAAGAAAAAAAGAGCCATGAATGCACATGGAAAGAATACATTTTGTGAGAAAGCATGAGAGCAGCACAGCCAACATATTCCTATAACAACATTTGTTTGTGTATTTTTCTCCATTCCAGTGGAAACCCCGAACTAATGACATGACCAATCAACCGACTGATATCAAGCCCATACAGTTGAGTGACTGAAAACAAAATAAATAAATCAAACTATTTCAGATGTATGTAATTTAACACATTCAAACCTTGGTTAAAAAGATACTTAAAACAAAAAATATATATATATTGAAAAACACTGTACTATACAGATGTCCAATGGGGGCTTTCAGCAGATGACATATCTACAAGTGTTTGAGCGCCAGACAAATTTAAATTTTTATCATGTTATGACTTGATACACAGCCACTGCCCACAACGTCTACACACAGTTAATAATTCTGCACTGTGGCAGCATCCAAGGCCTCAGACCTGCTGAGGTTTCAGCTGCACAAGATGTAATTGACAGCACCATGTGGTTGGAAGGTCTATTCGTCTTGTTTTCACATGTTCTCATGTGCTTCACAAGGTCAGTAAGGGTTGTAAAATGCACACCGTCTTCTGCAGAGCTCCAAATATTTGTGTTGTAATGCCGCTTGAAAAGTTGGAGATAGCTTAAAAGTACAGGAGGAGGGAGAAAAAATAAAGCTGCTCCTTTTAGGCAAAACTCTATTTTTCTGCTTCAAGCCCCATTGGTGAGCTTGCTACTCCGGGGTGTCAGTATGGGGTGGCTGTGAAGACAGATTGGATGTAAAATCAATTTGTATTTCAGCTACTCTACAGCATATTGGCTTGTCTGAACCACAAAGTGCAAAGTCAGACAGACAGAAGTAGATAGAGTTACAGCCACATACACAAAAACCTACATGACACAATCATAAGAGTATAATTGCAGTGTATCCAACTGTGGTAAAAGGCGAATGCTCATTTACACACAGGCTCATAGTGGAACTGTATTTCAATGGGCTGTGCATAATTGCAGTGTATTAAACCGTGGTCGAGGGGAATGTTCATCCACAAGACATCTAGAGATGGAAATACTGTTTTTGAGAGAAAAAAGGAAAGAAAATCAGAAAAAGTCATCTTGATGCCAGCGGTATAGGCAGCCACTCGGCCTTTTTCTGTTATTTCTGTGGAAAAACACATCGTTGAATAATGTCTTTCTTCTGCTCCTTGTGCCGAGTTGCCAAAATGTCACTGCATCGGTTCCTATTAAGCGTGACGGTGGCAGGACGCGGCTGTGTTTTCAGGGGTGTGCCATACAAATTCTCATTAGTAGTCGTTCACTTTACGAGGGGATTGGGGCAGTTTCGATTAAAATTAAGTTGTGCTTGGCCGTGTTGGTGATGCTGGAATGACTGACAGGACAAGGACAGGGAAAAAAAAAAAAGTCATAGAAAAAGGAAAGGAGTACATAAATTTAAAGGGCAGTGGAAACAGATTAGGATAGCAAATGTGGAATATCAATAAATGCCATTAATCCATGGCAAGGTAAAAGACATGTCAACAAGAGTGGTTTCATCTAAAGTGAGAGCTTAACAGAGAAAGGGGAAAAGTAATCTTTCTTCTTTTGGTCTCAGGTGGGTTTTTCTTTTGACAGCTCAGAATCGGTCCTCTGCCACGTGTCGCTCATAACAGTCCATATTTTCCACATAAGATAATACATCTGCTGATGTGTAGACGCACACTCACACACATGCACACACACACACACACACACACACACACACATAGAAATGTGTGTTTAGGTCAACCTGTCTTTCCAGATGCCCTGAAAACATCTGAAGTTATTTACCTCCTTTCAGAGGCTATAAGACGCAACGTGCTGAAGCATTTCATTGCTGTAGTTTAGAATTTCAGTTAATTTAAAAAGAGAAATGGAAAGATTGATTTCAGAAACACAAGAATTACTGATGTGGGATCGTTTACGGTGTTCTGCTCACAGGGAATCGCATAAGATGAGTCGATATTTAATATAGTACAATGAAACCTTTGTGGATATGAACCTTAAGGCATTGCAACTAAGCTAGTTGAATCCCAATATGATCATAAATGTAGAAAAAATACATCAGGCTAAAGCAGCAAAGGGTAATAAAAAAACAAAAACAAAACTTAATCCTACTGTCCTGAAATTACCATATGAAGTAGAATTCATAGAATGTATGACAACAAAATCAGTTATAGTTCTAATGTTTGAGAAGTGATATAAAAAATAGAAAATATAAAGCCATAAAGGTGGCAAAAACACCTAGCAAAGAGGTACAAGATCCGTGCAGGGACTTACCAAATCCCTTGCTTCCTGCAACAGACACACAGCTTCACATAACATGCATGACTGGGAACTCCCACTCCACAAGTACGCTTCACTATTATGTACTGAAGAACAAAAGAACAAAATCCTCCCATACAGGAAGGCTCACACACCCGCCCACAGTCAGGTGTATCGCCTCACCTGAACAGACCTGAAACTCGAGTTCCTTTCACTGCCTGAGGGCTCAAGCTGCTCCGCCTTCCCATTTATTACACCTCAATAGTCAACACAGTGAGAACAGTGTCCAACAATAACACCCTGGGGTAAATAACAAAAAGTTGCCCCCCCACCCCCAGGTTGTGTTGTGTGAAATATTGAAGAAAGAGCAAATGTGAAAACCTTATTTTGAAATTACTTTAACCAATAATATTCAGCACGACAGTCATAACATCACATCTCTTTTAACAGTTAAATTTTATTATTAATGACTTCTTTATGATTTATAAATGTGCAAGAAATTACATAACTCAATGCTGAGCTTTTAAGTGTAGTGACAACCATTGGCCACTAGATAGAAGCATAAGCTCAGTAAATGCCTCTAGTTGGTACAATGTCCAGAAAAAAGTTTTACATCCACTTCCTAATGTCTGTTGCAATGTCTGTGTGTGTGTTTTGTCTCTGTCCTTGTCATGAACTCCCCGGTGCCTCGGGGTGCCAGCAAAGACAGGCACCAGTATTCCCATCCAGCGTCTGGCAGGGGCCCCATTATTTAACAACCCAAGAGGAGCCACACAGACTGGTGACTGTCTGGGTAAGGTAGCTCTAAAACATGGTTTTGTGTCATCACATAATGTTATTTGAGGGCTGTTGATCCGCATTACAATACGGTGCATTTTGTAATAAACGTCCAAAATCTAATGTTTTCATTTCATTGTGTAATAAAGCCGCTTTTTGTAATAAATTATGTAATCATTTATTACATTTTGCAGCAGAAGGGTGCTTTGGTGGTGTAGCATTTAAATTCAAGGAGCTGTTTAGGAAACATTCCAAGTAGTTTATGACATGGCTGGTCATTAGACATATTAGACATGAACAATTTCAAATTATGGATATATTTTGGAAGTAGAAATTTTGTTTTTTTCTTTAGCCTTTTGAGGCAATTTTATAATAGTTTAAAATGAAATGAATTATCTGGTCACAGCAGCTCTCTAAACAAGCAGAAGAACCTCTTAAGCCTCAAAGAGGTTTTCTGGCAAATTCAGCCTAAATACATGCCCAAATTAAAGTAAAATACAATTAAACAAACTATGCTTTAGAATTATTATTGCGTAATGCACTACGTTATTACATTTTCTACAGAATAAAAAGGTTGCAAGTGCATTTTGTAATCATTTTCTCAAAACGTAATAACTTATTACATAATGTGGCAAAATTTATTACAAAATGCAGCTTTATTACAAAATGAAATGAAAAAGTCATTATATTTTGGACATTTATTACAAAATGCGACTCTACAAGGCAATAGCTTTGTAGCTTAAAGTAGTCAAAATGTATAATTTTTCTGACCTAAAATGTTTTGAATGTGACTATGCTTTTATTCTCATCAAATTGACACATCGAAGAGGTGTATGGAAGTATGGAACTTGTTTCATGTGATTTTGAATTTTAAAAACAGGGGACAAACTTCTGTAACTTGACGTTGGTAAGATCCAACTCATCCCGTAACACCTCTGTTTGAGTTAGCTAATGTTGAGTTTGTAATGAGTTTAGCATCCATGCTAATGCCAAGATGCCAAGGTAACTGCTGCTTTGTTCCAGTCCCCATGTGTTTGTCTTCAGGACAGCAGAGTTGAGACCGCAGGAATGTCCAAACTACTTTACAAAGGGCAGGTGTGGCTGCATGTTTTTGTTCCAACCAACCAAGAGTCCACAATTTGACAAATCGACTCTCTGAAGACTGAGATCAGTTGATTAATTGAGTCCAGTCTGGTGTGCTGCTGCTTGGTTGGAATAAAACCCTGCAGCCACACCGGCCCCTTGTGGAATAGTTTGGACATGCCTGGTTTAGGGGAACAGGTTTTGCAGGACCCAGGACATTTGGACTATGAGAATGCTCACACCAGGCCTGGACATTTCCAACCCTGAGATAAAGATGCTTGGTAGCAGACTCAGAGAACTGATACGTAATATGTATGATATGTAATAAATAATAGACATATGTAGAGATGTCCAACAGAGATGGTTTTTCATTTCATGTGTCACTCCTCTTCTAAAGTTATAACTGAACTTTACTGGGGTGCAATTATTTTTGATGACGTAATGTGCAAAATAATCAAAAACCATTGGCCTGACTTATCAGGTGCCACTACTGCTATCTCGTGGCCTGCATACCACAGTTTTTGGACAGACAGATGGATGCCAGTGTGGCTGAGGGTAAAATATATAAAAGTGATGCTGGTGAGATCCATTTAACTTCTAGCATTTGTTTGTCATCGAGTGTGTTAAATGAATCCACGACCAACACTCAGGTTGAAATATTTCTTGAGGAACATTTTTGCAACTTGCTTAAGTTTAAAGACAAACCTCATTCTATAATGAAGGTGATTATTTGTTTAACACCTCCTCCTCCTATCCCTGTCCTTTGGTTCCCATGAAGACAAAGCCGCTCTTTGTCTCCGTCTGACCCATTAAACAGAGACAAGGCTACAGTCAGTCACACATTCCACACACTCTCACCGTCACCAGTGACATCGTGGAAGCACTAATGACCAATTCGAGTGATACGAACATGAAAAGGCCCAATTGATTATTACAGAAAGAGAATAAAAGGAAAGGATGGATGGGTAGGAACACACACTTTGCGTAATCACAAAAACATCATCGCTGTGAGTGCTTCACTTAAGCCCTGCAGGAGACATCGCACTGCACCTGAATCAAACTCTTTTTATTCATCAGGACAGGGGGGAAGCCAAAGCATTAACCGTCTATACTGTATAGTACGACTATTTATTAGATGGTGACAGGAGAGAGGGACAGAGCAGCCGGTCTGTATAAGCCTTGCTAATCTGGGAGGCTTTCTAAATGCCAGGGTTGCTGGGTAACCTACATCCTCTCTGCATGCCACTGAAGAGGATGAGTATACCTGTAGTTTCGAGAAGATGGTAATGAAGACCGCTGTCTGGACTGACGTACGGATGTACATGTAAAGGGCCAAAAGGGTCAATGACAAGTCCACATGTCATTTGTGCATTTTAACACATGTATGTAAAATCACCTGCTGGTTGTGTTTGTACAGCAACTTAACAGTGCAGTGACGCAAACAGTAGATATACCATCAATGCAGTCACTACATTAATAGACAGTTAACTAGAGCTGCAGCAATTGATTCAGTTTGAAATTGATTACCTTATGAATTATTTTAATTGGTATGATTAGATCAGGGGTCTGCAACCCTGGTCCTAGAGAGCCGCTATCCTGCATGTTTTAGATGTTTCCCTCTTCCAACACACCTGATTCAGATGATCAGCCTATCATCAAGCTGTGTGGAAGACTGATAATGTCTGTCAGGTGTGCTGGAAGAGAGAAGCATCTAAAACATGCAGGATAGCGGCTCTCTAGGACCAGGGTTGCAGACCCCTGGATTAGATTAAAATATTGATTGTCAGCAAGATAACTCAAAAAGTTATGGGCGGATTTTGATTAAACTTTCAGAGATGATTGATAATGCGTCAAGGAAGAAACCATTACATTTTGAGTTATAAAGGTCAAAGGTCAAGGTCACAGTGAAGGTCAATATCTAAAATCTCATAAGTGGTGATATCTCAGAATCCAGACAAGATAGTATCAGGTGTTTTTTTTTTAGCCCCCATTCACTTCATCTTACCTTCTGACATCAGATGAGATAACACCATGACATGACATCAAGCAAATGGTATATTTGCAAAATGTATGACCTTTACCTTAAAGCAGTTGATGATTGGTTAAAATTGCAACATTGCGCTGAATTCACGAGGATTGGCTGACTTTGCACAACAAATTGCAACATCACGAAATCCTGGGGGGTCTGACAAAGCAGATAGATAAACAGTGTTACCAACAGTCATTTAGAGTTTATGAGAGCCAAAGTGTGTCATTTCACAGCCACAAATGAAATGTAAAGAATGTGCACACGTTCACCATCTATCTGTGAAGAGGCTGTGTAAATTGGGCCTTTTATTTGGACACCTCCCAGAGGTGGCTTTTTGGAAATACTGACTTTCCACCTGACACTTCTGTTGGCCTACATTTTAAAAATATTCTCCACTTTACAAGCTGAGATGCAAAGGGAACAAGACCATTTTTCCTTTTTGGGTTATTTCACAGGAACGATATGCAGTGTATATAGTCAAGTCTTGGCGCCAGATACAGGTTGTCTTTTATGTTTGAAGCCTCGGTCACAAATACTATAACAGCTACAAACCATTTATGGACCATTTCATACAGTGGTCTGAAGGCTACTTCATAAGAATGGAGTCTTTGTAACTATTTTTAAGTTTTTAAGTAAGTAGCTGGGTGAGTGACAAACGCAGTATGAAACCCCCTTTCGCAGGGTGCCCTAACGAATGCTTTATGAACAACGGAAGAACAGCACATGACAGTGGTTGGATGAGGAGGCCTTTCCAGAACCTAAATGTCCCTGTGCTGGACACAAGTAGATCACAAGAACACATTACATTTTTAGTAGGTGTCCCTTATCGCATTAACACTAACAGAGATACAGAGATTTGCATGGACTCAGGGTTAGTGAAGCATTCATGCAGCACTGGTGCCGTTCTTTGACGGGGTGGAATACAAATTTTCAAAACAGAGTGAATGACTGGACTGAAACCATGTTGCTGAAGGGAATAAAGTGTAAATAAGCTTGATACCTCCAGAGAGATGATGTAATCCACAGGACCCAGGTAACATAGATCAGGGTGAGAGAGAAAGTGCGTGATAGATGGTTAGCATTTTTAACATTCACTTCCCTCTATTGTTTGTAATCTTTGTTTTATTCTTATACCTTATATTTCAAATGTCAGAATTTGATGTGTCATTAATTAATTATTAACAATACAGATCAGTTTTCCTGCATGCGTAACAGTGATGCCGAATCAGAACCACAGACAGCGCATAACCCCAAACAAAGTGGACAAAAACGCTTAACTAAAAATTGTTTAACATAGTTGAATGTCTGAAAAGCGCATCAGTAATCACCAAAGTACGCTGGGATAGGCTCCAGTGCTTCCACAACCATATGGAGGATAAAGGATTTCAGAAAATGAATCAATCAATCAATCAATGGTAGTTTAAATTAACTCACTGGCTGCCATTGACATCTATAAATGTGAATTCAAATCTGAACATTTTCTGCCACTATAGATGTCAATCATGTTTGTAATGGGAAGGGCTGGGAGGTGATCTGGCACAGCTTCATGGTGATAATCAGGCTTGTAATCGTAGAATTTAGTGTACTGATAAACAATATACAGTATTAAGGATCGAGCAATACAGGTTGTTTTTTTGTTTTTTTAATGGCCGAAGCTGATGCAGATTTTTTTCCCCATCACCCTTGGCCGATGGTTGATATGGACTGTCCATTTCCTTAAACCAATATTTGGGGCCAATGTGGGAAAAAAAATTTAATTACAAATATTCCAGGTCTCAAGTTAAAACTAAACATTTAACAGTAACACATAAAAAAAAACAAGTTGAGGTAGAACTTGTAACATTTAAACAACCTGTATAACATAAAATACTTAATTATATTTAAAACAATTGCACACAAGTAATTATGCACATTGGCGGATTGGCGAAACCACATGCGAATATAACCCAATATATCAGCCAGCCGATGTATCGGTCGACCTTTACCCAGTACATTCGGGTCAGGTTTGTCTGATCCAGGTTCATCAGATGAGCTGAACTCTGGCAGTGAAACCACATCCGTGACACTCACCACTCAAATCAGATCTGGATCAGCTGGGAGCAGCAAAACCTTGTCCCCAGATAAACCAGATCCAAAGGACCGTAGACTGACCGACATGTGCTACCCCCATCAAAAGGAAGTGTAGATTATTTTATCTTATTTCTCTTTTGATTTTGGCACCACTCATTAAATATTTGAACTAGCGATAGTAGTAGTACAAAGACAGGACTGTCCCATCTACAATATAAAACTGCAATAACTGAAATCAACTTTTTTTGCAGAGGTGAAAGTGGACATAGCTACACATGTTCACACAAACTTGGGTCATGATTGATCACTGTTCTGGGGCATTAAATTAATGTTAAAGTCTGTTTTTTTTACATTAAATATCTTTGGTAACACTTTATAACACCTACACACAATTGACTATGTATTAACCATTTATTACCCATTTATAAATGGGTTGTTCATTATGTATTAACCATTTGTTACCTATTTGTTAATGTCTTGTAAAGGTTCATACTAATGTCTTCCAAAGATAAATGTAAAATTAGATTATTTTTAACCAACAGGTGCAGTGTTTGTATATCTGCTCTACAGGTAAACAAAGAAACAGTTGTAAACACTGCACCTGTTGGTTAAAAATAATCTAGTTTTACATTTACACTACTATGAACAAATAGGTAACAAATGGTTAATACATAATGAACAACCCATTTATAAATGGGTAATAAATGGTTAATACAATTCAATTCAATTGTGTGTAGGTATTATAAAGTGTTACCATATCTTCTTCTGCTGCTGTTGAACCACAACAGCCAAAACAACTACGGGATCGTCCTCTTCTTCATCTTGTAGCTCCAGAAATTTCAGTCTTGTGGGCATTATTACCATCTTGAATGTGATGATCACAGCATGGGATTTTTAGTATATAGCCAGTGTGTATATACTCATCTAAATATTCTGAAATTGTGCAAGATCCTCCTGCCATCAACTTGAGAGCACCATGAGTTTCACATCGGGCTGACAAAATCATTTATGAAGTGGCTGTAGGTTTGAAGTAGAAAGGTCTTAAGGCATCCTTATGGCGACCATGACAACTGTAAAGTGTTTGAACAACACAAAATCATGTCATTTTCTCACAGAGGCCTCAACTTGTCCTTGTGTTTTGCAGCTGTTTCTAACTCCATAAGAAACTCCTGTTCTCGCCACAAATGTCGACAAATTCCAGAACTCATACAAATTGGAAGACTTGTATGAAGCCATTGTTCATTATAGACGCTTTGTGACTGAGACTCTAATGTTTTGATTATTTGGGACCTTGACAGTAAAGACTGTGAGCAGCCCTGACAGCAGCAGCAACACAGTGGCTCATAGTGAACAGGACATGAAACAGTCCCGGGTCTGAGAGAGAAGACTTGGCTAAACTTCTTATTTTGACTCGGCAAATTAGACACAAGCCTTCCCCTCCTGCTGTGACACAAAACACATCACTTTTGGTGGCTGATAATCCTGCTGCTAAGCCGCTTATGATAGAAAACAAATAATTACTAGATGGCAACCAGATGGTGATGGGGCAGTGTGTTTACGATGGACTGTCCACAGTGGTGATGTACGGCAGGACATACATCAACACAGGAGGAACCTACTCATTTCAGGGTTGTTTCCAAATCTTGAGTAAGAAACTACTGCCTGCCCTAAAAGTCACTTAATGTGCATCATTAGACATGTATGTAATGATGTAGAAGAGAGGAATAACATTGAATGTGAGGCAAAAGTTGACTTCAAAAGCAACCTAGGCAGGTTTAAAACTACAAACGAATTATACTTTGTCAATTTTTGCTTTTTTTAAGGTCACATTTCAGACCCTCTTCTACTATCTGGGCAAAAGTTCAGTTTGTTTTTTAATTAGGAGAGTTCCAAAACATGTATTCATATACAAATTGAAATTGTCATTTACTATACAATTCAGAATCAATTTAAAATGTCTAAAAAAATATATATATTTTCTTTTTTTTTTATTAAATAAAACAAATCTATGAGCAGTCTGCCTCCATTTTGTATGTGGACCATCCTGATGTTATCACACAGCCATTTTTGGAACAAAAGCATGTGTGATAAGCACCAAAACAAAGAGGAAACTAATAGAGGAGGCAAGAGAAATTCAATCAGCTGCAAATTTTGATGAATATTGGTTTTGACCTATTGTCTGAGTGTGTAAAGTTTACTAGATGGACATTAAACACTTCAGGAACACCATAAATGTGAAGCACATATCAGCAGGCATCATGCAGAGCTTAAGGACATGGTGCAGGGTCAGTCACCAGTGAAGCGCCTCACCAAATCCCTGTCATCTCTGAGCAGGAAAAAAAAACAGGTCTATGGTCTGCTTCATCACCAAAGACTTACATCCTTATAGAGTGGTGAAGAATGAGTGGTTTATCCCCATGTTGCAGACAATGGAGCCATCATTAGCTACCATTACATATTTGTTTTTTGTTTTTGTTTTTCAATCGAAATTTGATTTTGAATTAAATTGTAGCCCACAAACTCAGAATCGTATTAAATAGTGAGATAGTAAAAGATTCCAAAGCCCTATTTTTAAACTTACGTTCCATATGGGAGCCTACATTGAGTCACAGTAAATGTATATTTAGTGCAGTGATGTGTTTTAGACTAATTAAAGCATGAGCTTCCACATCAAGCCTTCAAAAGTCCCCAATTACACCACAAAATTTGATAGAATTTTTTGCTACTTCTTTTTTTTTTTTATTATTAAAAAAAATCTAAATATATCAACAAAGGCAACATTAACATTTGCAGCTACGCAGAAAAACCATGTGTTTTTGTGACTACTTTCATTTAGTGAGAAATAACGTTTTGGTTTTGGAGTCATGCTTCAAAGGTTGTAAAAAGTTTCCAAACAAATTTTAAAATAATTTAAATGTCGCAAATTTCGCAACAGAAGTGCTAAATTGGTATCAATGGTTACTGCCCACTTAAGTGACAACTGATGCATTGTAAGACCTAAACGAATAAAAAAAAAAAAACTATTACATTACCACACCAGAAGATATTATATTATGTTAAATTAGATTTAATTTTATTGACCTAGCAACTGGGAAATTCAATGGTCAAGGCAGCAACATATTACAGTGCAAGAAAAAAATGGGCATGCCCTAAACACAGGAGTTATTTATCCAAATAAGCTAAACAAGAGTGAAAAGAAATGGAAGTGCTCCTCTGACTTATATGAGACTCAAGTGCACTAATTCCCATCAAGCTTGGATTAAACATTTTTTATCACACCAGCAAACTAATTCCCATTATTTTCAATTTCCATATGTTGTTTTGTTAACAATTTTCTTGGGATACATTTGCAAATGTAGTACACCGTGTACTAGGGAGGTATCAATACATTGATTATTAGATTTAACACAATGCAACTTGTGACAATTTAATAATGATTCATAAATTATCAAAAATAATTATTTATCATAATTACAAAATGACAGGAATACAACCGCAGAAAAATAAAAGCGCTGCACGCCACATAGATGAGAGACTTACCCATGGAGTTTAAAGCTAGCATTTGGAAGCAGGGTTGTCGTGCTCTGATACAATGATCTCATCTTATGTAGTCCATGCATGCATGCATGCATGCACGCACAACCGATGCTTGTCACTGCCTTACAATACTATACTGTCTGTAGGCCCATCAAGGAATTTTCAGGGATTCCATGATACCATCACGCATTTGAGGTAGGGTGAAGTGACTTGCATTGTAGGCTGCACACAAAAATGACATGCTGACTTCTGTCTGTTCTGGCTTTACTCAAAAATCTAAATTGAAAATTTAGCTTTTAAGGGGAAAAAAAATTGGAATTAAATTTTTTGGGCAAAATCATGCAGCCCTGATTCAACAAGTACTTGTGTCTTCAGATACATATGGGCCTGACCAAGCAATTATGAATTTATCGGACAATGACTTTTAAACCACATAACTTACAGCAACTTGCAATACAAGTTTAGCATGGTTCAATTAAAAGGTTTGTCTAAAATATGAAATTAGCCAAAAAAAAAAACTGCTCAGTTTTTCCAGAAAAGAACATGACCTTGGACAAGGTTTACACAAACCTGCATAAGATGCTGTTCTTGCTCAAATTAGGGATATAACAGTAAACATGTTACAGACTGAAAATGTTAAAATATTTAACCTCCTAGATGTTATAACTACAAGCGTACAGTTATGAACTTAAAGGAATCTTTATGTGAAAACAGTGATGTGCACTGCAACAGAAACATTGTCCAACAATATGAAAGACAAAATCATTACGGAAAAACACGATCAGGACTAATATGAGGGAGGATAAAAGAATGTAACCATTATGATTTAGTTTTGTTATAAATTACATTAGAATTATCCAGAACCTGTTGCTGTTTCGCCATCTTTAAATTGTGGAGAGAAAAAATGTGGTAAAGACGATTGAATCTAAATAAAATACATCTATGTGGAATTCATGAGCCATCATTGTGATGGGATAATACAGGAGTGTATATTTTCCCTGAATTTTGTTTCTGTTGCACCCGTTTTATTTAAAAAAATTTTAATCTGTAGTGAACTATATGGTTTTCTAGTAGAAAGTAACATTCTTCACAAAACTAAACAAAACCTTACATCCTTTAAAAACAGAATGAGGTGTTTTTAGCCTATGAAAACACAGTAACAGGTATTGATGCACCACATTAATCACTCAGTATTTAACTCCTACTCAACATTTCTGTCTTAGTATGGGACCACTGAATCTGCTTCCTCCTCAAAGTCACCACCCATGGGCCTCTGGCTCTGCCCACGATGCGAAACACAGGTGTAAATCAGCTGGTCTGTCAGCCCTCCCCATCCAGTGTTGCTCACACTGGCACAGAGGTCTCCATATCACTGAGAATCCTATATATACATGTCCTCGTCCTCAATCAGGATCCCTTCACCCACCCACAGACAGACAATAGAGTCACTAAAGGACCAGGGTTAAATGATGTCTGTGTATATGAATGGAAGACAAAATACACTGAGCAATGACACACCAAGCACTGAACCTACAATGTGCAAAACAGGCCACTGTTGGCATTAAGTCCAAATCAGGACAGTTTCTCAGGGTAGACAAAGAAACAGAATTAATTAGAGACACACAGTCAGCTGCATCACAAGGGCCTTTAAATGTCATGGTTACAGTTTTCCCCACAGACAGCTTTGTCCAATAATATTACAAAATACAGCATATTACACAAGATTTTTTTTCCCTTTCATTAATCAGGTGAAATACTCAGAGAATACAAATCTCTTTTTTTAAGACTTGGCCAAGAGAACAGCAGGTATGGTATGGTAAAAAAAAAAAAAAATAGGTCCAATGTCCCTGTGCTCATCCGGGCCTCACAGCTGTGTTGTCTTGTTATCAATAAAAAGGAGTCATTCAATAAATCATAAAATCAATCCCGTTTTTTTTAATCAACAAATGTCAAAAACAGTGTGAATGGTATAGGAAGCCCCGAAAGCTCTTCTGGGGTAACATCTGACTGAACAAACGTAGGTAACTGGGTAATGACATATTACTGTGGTTAAAGCTATTAAATGCTACCGTCTCCAAATGTCTCCAACTGTCTCCAACTATGTCCTACTGTAAAACTGGAAGCAGACACACATGATTTACATCACATGCATTGACCAGTTAACCTGTTAAAGAAAAACACAACATATATTTTCATTAAAAGTTTATACTGAAGTGCTCTAGGTTACTGCATTAATATAATTTGCACAAATAAAATCGAAATGAAAATGCACTGCTGCATACCCCATTGTATTTAACATGTTTCTGCTATACCACAGTAGCAGCACACATAAGTGGTAAGCTCAGTTTAGGAGCATGGCATTGAAAGTCATGTGGCGTCACGTCTTACAATGTTGTTCTTTTCCTGTACTGAAGACCTTCCACATCAATGTCATGATAACATGTGTGAGTGGCTTGGACATTATCATGTGCTTGAGGTGCACATTAAGATGAATACAAGTGAATTCTGCAAATTCCGCAATATATCTTGTCACTCTTGTGTTACCATTCCAACACTTTGGTCTGTAAAGACAATATAGCATTGTCAAATACATGTAAGATAACCCCACAAAGTCAATAACAACCACAAAGAAACACCACTGCCCACCCAAACCACCCCCAATCTCTTCTGCTCTCTCTTCTACATCTGTCCATTCCCCACTCAAAGGAGGCATGGGATCTCCAGAGAACAATGAAGCCAGGCCTAAAGATGACCCAAACCTAACCTAACCCTGACCATGACCCAGTCAGAGTGTGAAGGGCTACAGAAACCAGCAGATGGGCCCCGCAATGGAAATAACGACATGCAGAATCCTCAAGTGTGCATGCATACAATGCACACAGGTCTGCAGAGTGAAACAATACACAGACCTGATAACAAGGCCGTGATGTATGAAGCAGGAAGCGAACTACTCAAATTTTTCTGTGCCAGACCAGCATGACAGAACACCCAACCTAACACAGGCTCCACAAACTCAATGATACAAAAATCCTTGGAGACGTGTATGTGTGCTTTAACATGATGACAGTCAACATGGAAACTGTTATATTAGAATGTATGGATGTACAGGCTGAACTCCGCTTGGTGCTGCTGCTTGTTTGGCATTACCTCATCTCATGAAACTTGATGCTTGTCTTCTACTCTGTGGTGACATGCATGAGGATCCACGGAGCATGTGTGTCTAACAACATCATTATCAATTTATGGTGAAAGTGAGGAAAGGCAGGCAGACAGCTGAGAGAGTCAGAGCATCTCTAATACGCAGAAACAGTGAAAGTATGTTTTCATGATACTGCAGCATGTAAAACCTGTGTGAACATGTGCAACTGAACAGCCCAGAACAGTCTACCCCCTTATTCGACATTTAGGAACTGGTGTCATCTGTGGGGTCTCCTTGGTTGATCCCTATACTGTATCAAATTACTACACACACTGATTACACGAACGCCAGCTGTAAGACACACACATATTAGTTTCATTACTTGTGTATATTTTGTAGAATGTTTCGATGTAGTAGTTCCTATATTTAACAAGTATTCAGAGAATGCCTAATCTCACGGCTATTTTGTACCAATCTCAAGTTTCAATGACAACCCGTTCTTGAATTAGAGCCAAAGTGATTTTGACCTTTCTTCTAAATGCAACCTTTTGCAATAATGATAATTTCGTGATATGTATATATGCATCAGTGCGTGTAATATTATGATATTATATCCATATTACGTTATAGCGTGATATACCAGGGCGGTTGTGGCTCAGTTGGTAGAGCGGGTCATCCAGTGGCTGAAAGGTTGGCGGTTCACATCCCGGCTCTGGCTGTCCACATGTCGAAGTGTCCTTGGGCAAGACACTGAACTCTAACTTAGGCTCCCAGTAGAACTGACAGAACCGTAGAAACCTACTGGTGTGAATGGGTGAATATGAGGCTAATGTAAAGCACTTTGAGCACCATGAAGGTGGAAAAGTGCATATAAGTGCAGTCCATTTACCATACGTCTATGCTTGACACAAACAAACAGTGTTACAGAAGTTAATTTTGCGACATGTCACCTCTGACCTCCAGAGATCAGTTGGTGGTAGGTGATAACACCAATTGTTGAATTGTAGAAATCTTCATTCCACATCATTTGGTACCAATCTGAAAGTTCTGAAAGACGTTTAACCTTTACTCAAATGGATCATTGCATCTGATGCACATTAGCTATATGTATATGCCCATGTAATTTCATGTTGATATCTCAAGTATTCATTGAGTTATAGCATGATATGTCTCTGTGGACATATCATGTAGTAGATCTCCAGGACCAAGATTGAACACCCCTACGCTACAATGCTAGTTCTCCTTTGTACTCACCAGGAAAAGAATGAAGCGCAACAAGATGAAGTCATTAAAAGAGTAGCAGTCACAGCAATGGAAAAAGATGTGGAAATAATGAGAAAGTATCTCGTTTCTGTTTGGAAAACTGTTTTTAGACAGGGAGATGGCGATGATTATCAGGATTATGTGAAATAATTGCAATATGAGGATAAAATAATGACTGTACCAGATGTACCCAAATCTAAGTGTGAGATCTAGAGCAGGGGTTCTCAAACTTTTTTGGCCCAGGTCCCCCTTGGAGGGGTGAAATTTTTCCATGTCCCCCCTCATCCTTGCGATACTGAAAATGATAAAAAAAAACCACTTCAACAATGATAACCTTTTTTAATAGTGCTTTTGTGCAAATCAGCGAAATTTTCAGGTACTATAATATAAATGAGCACTTCAGAAACAATAATTTTAAAATAATAAACGGAACAAAAGACACACAAAACCCTCCCCTTCACAGTGTCATCTGAGAGAGGCAGAGCTTTTACCTTTTCAGCGGACTCAGTCCCAAACATGACTTTATTAATCATAACCACTGATGGAAGTATTAATTCTTCTCCAATAGTGTGTGGCTTCTTAGTTTTGGCAATTTGTTGAGCGACCAAATATGATGCCTTTTGTGCTCGCTCAGGGACTGTGGAAATGTCCTCCATTTTTTTTCTCTGATTGGTGTATTTTTGGCTCTGTCGAACAAAGAACTCTTTTGGTTTCTCAGCATATTCTTTGTGCCTGCTTTGCAAGTGTCTCTTAAGGTTGGCTGGCTTCATAGCCTCCATTGCAAGGCACTTCAGACACAGGATGCATTTTGGTCTCCCATCGTTGTTCTCAATGAAGCCAAACTCAATATAACTATCAATGTACTTTCTCTTTTTAGGGTTAGGGCGTTTGTTTTTGTCATTTTCATCGTCATTTTCATTTTCATTGTCATTTCCTTTACCACTTCTTGAGGAACTTAGCAGACACAAAAATCGATCCATGTTCGCTGCAGGGTGGCTAAAAATAGCCTGTGACTCGCTCCGTCTCAATTTAGTCAAGCTGGCGTCAAACAGCGCTGTTACTTCCGCCCGCTCGCTACAAAATAAAACTTCCAAATTTCAAAATAAAACAGCAAAAAAACCACAAAAAAAAACAAAAAAACAAAACCGTGAATAATTTCGCGTACCCCCTGGACATGCGCCACGTCCCCCTAGGGGTCCGCGGACCCCAGTTTGAGAACCGTGGATCTAGAGGGAGAATTTGTATATGTATGTTTATGATCATCTATTCACCACATCATAGCATCGAGATTCTATTATCCTCTGGAGACAACACACGCGCATAACTGTGAGCAGATGACATACGGAATCTATCATGATATTTCAGTGTCAGACGTAGAACTTTGAAAAGTGCAAACGCAGCACTTTCCACTGCAGACTCGTGTCCCACTCACAGTCTGTCAGAATGGAACAATCATCAGAGCCATCCACTGGCACAGTGAGAGTAACCATAATGGAACAACAATGATCAGTACCTCCCGTGAGCTGATGCTAATGCTCATGTTCATTTGTGCTCAAACAATCTCAGGTTGTATTCTTAGGGAACACTGACATGCTGAACATTCAACATGCTGAAACCAGGACCACCTTCTCAACTGGCCTCGGTCACGGTACTTCAAGCATGGAATGGTTACGTTCACATGGACAAAATAAGCGGACATCGATCCATCACATACTTGGGTATGGATTAGAATACATTGTGTGAAAGTGCCCTCATCACAGTAGGATGCCTTTTAGTCGTTTGTTGGTTGATTTTTCCCACTTGGCTCGATGGCTCTATTTTAGACGCTGGATTAAGTTGGTTCTACTGCTGCCTTTTGTTGCAATGGGCTTAAGACAAACTTTGTAACATGTAGTAACTTGTTCCACATCTGTCTCCAAAGACCCAAAGCAGTTCCAAACTACTGATGATACTATTCCTTTTTTTCCCCAAATAGACTTCTTGCTGAAGTTTTTTTTTTCTCTATTTATTCATTTCGTTCAAAAACAATACAGAAAAATTGGTAACAGAAGCAAATATACAATAGGTAAAAACTGACCGAAAAAGCTTTGGGCTGAAGCAGAAGCTTTTTGTGCCCACCTTATTGAAACTTAACATATACAATGATAGCAAGAAAGACTGAAAGACAAAAATATTTCAAAGCCGATACATGATGCTTAACAATACAGATAGAAATGTAGCAAGAACAGTGAAGGAGGAAAAAAAATAAAGAGATTTTATAGTGTTTTTATATAATTACCAATTACCATTGATTTAAAGCCTTTCTTAAATGATGGGAGAGAAGTGATCTGTTTAAGTTTAGTGTCCAGTTGGTTCCATACATTTACTCCAGTGGTGGATAAACATCTTTCCCTAAGGTTTGTCCTTGATATAATTTTTTTAACATCCCAGGTCCTCTGAGCTCATATTTATTTTCTCTCAGTTTGAAGAGTTGAACTAAGATTTGACTAAACAGTTACATCAGAACTGATCTCAGAATAATTTACAATTAAATTAGGAATTTTTGCTGCTGACTACATGTGGGGGGAGGGAGGGTAGACCATCACTATGGTGGACACCCTTGTTTAGGGACACCCTTAAACAAGGGTAGCAAAGACGGTCAAAAGGTGTAGCTCTACATTGAATGAAAACATTAGCCTAAAGTACTATTGCCTTCATTATCAGCGTTAATGTATCAGAGTTCTATTGTTTTTTGTTCCTAAAATATACTGCATGCATTAGTTAAAAAAAGTCCAGGAGCAGGAAGAGGTAGTCCAAGGACTGTTGCCTCCCTTGTCCTACCAGAAGCCTTTGCTTAATCTCACAGACAATAACAAAGCATTCCTGACCATCGTAAGCTTTTATTTCCTGTCTGTGCCGCTCAAAGAGTGAAAGAAACACATGTGGGGCAAGTTATTACATGCAATTAGGAGTCAGACCTAGATGGTGAAGATGAAGTCAAAAGCCAAACTGAGGCATTTACATACAGAGCAGTGGGAGTTTGTGCCCAGTAGGGGGGCTAAGGTGCACTCTTTTGGACTGACCATTTCAGTTTGGGGTCTTTGATACAATACAGAGAACAACCACAACCAGAACTCATGTGCAGGGTTTCCTCTATATACATTCAGAAGCTGCAAATTCTCAGTAAGGCTACAAAAAATAAATAAACAAATAACCATGACAACAGAAAGCATAATAGAAGCACAGAAGCAAGCTCAGACATTCAAGGCATGTTGGTTTCACTTTCGGTTTGTTGAAGCTTTGTGACACATAAGAGTCCACAGGTTCACTTATAGCAAATACTGTGATGCATTCAAAAACACTGTCAATTACAATGTGTACCATAAACAAACATTGAACATGCAAAGGTACATACCATGGGGTAGGGCAGGGTGATATGAACCAAAAGACATATCCCAATTTATATTTAGGTTGAATATTGATAGGAATGATTTAGGAATGGGCAGTATGGTATCCCAGTATCCCAGTATAATTTGAGCCACTGGCAGTATACGGTATATATCACGGTATAGTACTTTTGTAGGCTACTATACATAAATAATGAATAAACTATAAATGACACCAGAATAGTTTGTTTGTGGTCATATAGCTCCAAGTCCAGTCTTTTATATTTGTGCAGACTTTCTTCATATTCATAGCACAACACATCTCAATGGTAGCAATCACTGTAGCAGCACTTAGCATGCTAACGAAAATTGAAGTTTTTGAATTTTATACTTTTTAAGACTTTTAGACCCCACGGGAACCCTGCCTCAATTTTTCCAGTGAGTCATTATCAATTCGCCTTGGTTGCTAGGAAAAGAGAGTAAGCATGAGGTGGGGGGGGGGGGGGGGGGTCAGTAACTTAATTAAGAGGTCCAAAACATTACAAAGGTGCCCCAAATTTTAAATAAAACTCACTACCTTTAAATATTGAGTTTACTTAAGACCAACAATGCACCGACAGGAGTCATTAAGGGACTTGCGAGTACAGAAAGTACAGTGGGTAAGTGCATCAGTAGTGTGTTTGATTGTGCATCAATTAAAGTCAGTCATTCTCTAGTCTCCTACTGTAACAGAGATAATTGCATATAGTCATTTTTTACACTGTCTCCTCCCCAGTCACATCAATCAAGTGTTCATGTTGTGCTGCCAAAGCTTCAAAGACATTTTGTCCATCTAATAATGCTCCCATTTGTCTCTGCGGCTAAGTTAAGTGGCTACCTGTCAGCAACCAAATAATCGCTCCCACACACACACACACACACACACACACACTCTACTGGATTCCAATGCACAGTTCACATTGTTACACACTAATGTCTTGATTCACACATACACACATTCCTCTCCACTCTCCACCACATTCCACACACACAGATACGCAACCATTGCTTCCTCCTCCACTGGAGCACAGTGGTATCAGTTTCCATCACAACTTGGTTCTCATCTAACGGCTGCTTTGTCAGTGAAATTTGAGTCGTCTGATGGCACTTTAAGCTCTAAAGAAGAAAATGACTGGTCTTTTGCAGTTTCAGTTTGCCATAATGTTCAAGATAAATTGGAGGAGGAAGGGAAATGCGATGTAAAACGTGGCGGATTTCTGCCTATTATTTGTTTTATCGGCTTATAGTTAGGAAGCTAGAAAATTGATTACAGAAACGCAATTTCCCTTTCTTGCAGTTTCATAAAAATAATATTAAAACATTTTACAAGTAGTGTCTAGAAACAAAATTACGTTGAATGCACACACTGACTGCTATATGTGGTACCTCTATTTACGAAATTAATTCGTCCCATAAGTGTTTTCGTACCGTGAATTTTTCGTAAATAGTCGCATTTTACATGTAAAAGGCTTAATTCATTCCAAGGCCCCCCCAATACTACCCCTCAAACCCTTTAAAAACTATAAAAATTTACCAATTTTGTATGAAATATGTGTTAAAAGAAAATGTAGATTCAGATTTTAGATGTAATATATTGTTCTCGGTGGGGAAATGTGCCTTCACTGACTGAACATTAAATATTAAACCATTTACCTACCACTGTGGTTTCTTTAATTGCCACTTTCACCTTCAACAATGTTTGTGGCCCACCCACACAATGCTTTAAAGTTCAGGGCTGCGTGCTGTTCCTCAGAACCATCACCCCCCACCCTCTATCATCAGATCACTGAATATGGCGGATGCTTTTTCTGAAACAATCGCCTCAATCACTGCATCTCCTGCAATTTCTTTCTCCTTTATCCAAATGAGTAACAGTTTCTCCATCTGGTATTTCAGTGATGACCTCTTTTTCAATGACAGAGATGCCTTTCACTCAACTGTGCCACTTTCATTTTTTTTTATCATCTCCTGTTTCACTTCTATTGATAACACAGCCCGCTTCTTCTTTTCATTCACACTGGAATCACTCATGATGAATAACGAATACGTACTGTGATAAAGCTCATAAAGTTTTAATGAGCACACTGGGAAAAACTCACCAAACAACAGTAACTCTGTGATAAATGAGGGTCAAAAGGTAGTGAAAAGCATCATGGGTACCTCCCTCATAGCCAATGGGATGCTACGTACAGTATGTACGCGACATATTTACATACATTACATACATATAGTAATGTACATACAGTACTGTATTTACATCTTGGGGGCTTCACTTTCCTTTCCTAAATAAATTTTCTTTCATATTTAGAGACAAAAAATTGAGGCAAAGTTTTTTCGTTACTTGGATTACTCATTAGCTGGGTCTTTCGTAAGTAGAGGTACCACTGTATATGATAATAAACATGAATGAAAATGTTACATCTAATATCTTCAACCATTTAAATGTGGTTGTAAACTGCAGCAGAGGCTTTACAGCCTTTTGCTTTATCACCAATTTCTTCTCTCTCATTTGATGCTCATGCTAATGAAACCCATTTTTCGGACTGAATAAATCATTAGGGAACTCTAAAAACTTTATTTGGGGCATTTCAACCACATATTTTCAAACTCACAATTTCCAGATCTCATAGGGAGTAGACATCACTACAACTAACATTCAGAACTGTTCAGATAACACATAATTGGAAATTATTTCATGTTCAGGGTAGCAAAGTCCAGTGGAGGAGGGCCTGAGTCAGTGCAAAGAGGAGGAAGGATGCCTGAGCAGTGAAGACATCACAGACAAAAACACTATGGCTCATACTTATTTTGCGGATGTGATGGGTTTGAGGAGTGCTTCCTTGTTTGTGTGAATGGGAAGAAAACTCAAATATCTTATTACATGACTTCTCTTTACTTCAGCACCTGTATAAATCACTCAGATGCATTTTCTTGGCCATATTAAGCCTGCCACAAAAACAAATGAAAAATAATTTGCATGGGATCCAGAATGTGGGAACATCTGTTGCACACCCCTCCAATTTTCCTTGATCCTCCTAAAATGTTCTTAAAAAACAAAGTCTTTCACTGATAAGATAAAAGGAACAGACAGATAACTGACCTTTAACAGGTTAGCAAATATACTCAGGTGTGCGCCTCATACATGGATGCACAAACACACTATTGGCAGGCTTTTCTACCAGTTGTTGAGACACATATTTCTTGAAAACAGGTGTGTTTAGTAACTGCTACTCAGTGTATATGTAATACACTTTGGTGCAGCCTACAGATATCAATGTCAAAAAAAGATTGTTTCAGTTTTCTGTAATTTAGACAAATTCAGTTAAATTTCAATCAATCAAACTTGATTTATGTAGTAAGTTTCATACATGGTGCATGTAGCACAAAGTGCTTTACATCAGACCCCCCCACCCCCCAATTATCCCGCGGTTATAGGAACAAGTTAATTATTTTAAAAGAATAAAATAAATAAATATAGAAATAAATAAATAATAGTAATAAAGTAAACATAAATACATAAAATAGCAGAATGCAATCATGTTAAGAGTAAAAATTTAATTAAAAGCTAGTTTAAAAGGTAGGTTTTCAGTTTACCCTTAAAAATATGAACACTCACAGCAGACTTCAGATCCTCAGGTCGACTGTTCCATAGTTTGGGGATATAAAAACTGAATTAGGCCTCACCATGTGTTTTAGTGTGAACTCTAAGAACAGTTATTATAAAAGCTTATTACCCGAGGACCTGAGGGTCTGAGAGGCGTCATATGTTAAAAGCATATCCGATAAATAAACAGGACCACAACCATTAAGGCTCTTAAAAACTAATAAAAGCTCTTTAATATATATATATATATATATATATATATATATAAAAATAACTGACTGACAATCTAAGGATTTTCCTTGGATTGTCACATTATTTCTTACCAGATACCACATTTACAAGGTGAAAAAAAATTGCAAAATGTGCACAGGCAGTTGCACAGAGTACATAAAACATCTGGGCAAGTTCATGGGATCTTGTAGAATAGCATAGATTAATACCTGGGAACATGAGGCCTGTACTCTCCAGTGTTTCCTTTGTCTCTCATTAGGCTCTTCTTATATCCTGTCAAACCTGGCTGCTGTTGGACTCATTGTCAATAGGATTATATTAAACATGGATTAAACCAGGCCAGGCCGATATGAGGCTGCTGGAAGCGTGAGAATCCTTTCTTCAGTATGCCACAGGGAGCACCGTTTGTTTTTGACTCCACTCTCCACACAAAAGCTAATCTCATTGTTTACAAGTTCTTTCCCTGTTCTTCACTTATACCATTCAGCAAAGGTAGCTGGTGCACTGTTTGTTTGGGATAAATTGTGGACTGCTTAGGTTCATACGCTACCAGAAGTAAATGATGTGAAAGACAAGCCTGAGATAGAGATCTGACCTCTTGGCTTCACCTCTCACCCCTTTTTCATCTCTTCCTCCACTCATTGCAAGATGGTGCAAAAGACACCATGTTCATGCTTTGACATTTGTCAAATTTATAGTGTACACAGACCTGTTTGCTGCTGTGACGCTACATTTGCCTGCTAAAGATAGCATATGCACTGTGGGTAACACTTTTTCTGCATACTATGACTGTTTAACATCAATGACATCTTTTACAGCGGACAGACAGTGATATTAACATGTGTCCAGTGCAAAGGGCACTCCATAAAAAAGGGGGGGGAAATATCTGGGAACCTGTTGCATCATGCCGTTTAAGGAATTGAGGAACAAACTAAGGAATTGCAGATCAAGGAACCTATTCAATATAAAAAACACATTTACTTACTGGGTCTGAAGAGGATATTAACTTTTTGTTTTGTTTTGCAATGCAAATGTGTATGTGTGAATCTATGTTCAATTAGCAATAATGACTAAAAGACTTTAAAATAACTATATTTACAATGAATAGTTTCTTGTTAAGATGTCAAAAGCAACAACCGTATTGAGATAGTGTGTACATAACTAAAGTAACTAATGCTGTGGTGACAAGAAAGTGAAACCTAACAATTTCAATGGCTTCTGATTCTCCATTAAACAGCGGCTCTGGATCTGGAAGTGTCCACTGGATCCCTTCCACATGAATTTGTTAAGTTTGACCCACTTTACAGCGAGATGACGTCATTTTAATAGACATCAGTCGTGTCAAAACTGAACATCTATGAAATCATCCACTGAGATGGAGACTCCTGCACATTTCCTCCATGTGAGACAATGTTGTGTTTTGGGTGCCGTCTATTTACCACGGGCCTGAGTCTTGCCCGCTGATTGATTTCTGATGCATGCATTTGGCCAATAAGGACTTTCATCCATGCATCTCTCATTTACCTTCTAATCTGATTGTTGTATTTTCGAGGCAGTAGGAATACATGATAATTGAAAATTACAAATCAAATCAACATATTCAATATTATCATTAGTGATATCATCCACCTCTACATCATCATGTGTTTATTGGGGGGTCCAGGGAATTACTTTCACTTTTAATTAATCTGCAGACTCTTCTCTAAATCAATTAATAGTTTGGTATATAAAAAATGCATTTACATATTTCCCAAAGCCCCTGATCAGCTCTTGCTGGGTTCAAAATCCCCACTGCAGAAACACTTTATTCACATGCTGGGGGAAAAACAAGTCAACAGAGTATAACAGAAGCTGGGTCAGATGTTAAGTTGTGATAAGCCCCCCCCTTCACTGTATTGAAAATGTGTCGAACCTAAGACCCCTTTAATAAAAACGTTCCAAGCCTAAATCTCTTTGTACTGTTACACCCCTATTTCAAAGTGGTAAATTATGAAAGTAGTTATTGATGAATTTAATAGTAGAGAACAAATTATTCATTCAAGCTGCAATGTACTTTAACACCTAGATATATTTCAACCAAAATATTTTAGTCATATTGCATTAGTCAAGCAGATCTTCTGCAAAAAGACCCATTAAACCGATCAAGTGAAGAAAGGACTTCCATGTCAGCTCTAATGAGTCTTTCCAGAGCAGGTGGTTTAGGTAGAATCAGCGTAATTTGACTCTCACTTTGATTAACAAAGCAGTTTCACCCTACATGGCCTTCCCCAAAGTGTGATACGCACTCTACTTTCTACTGTGTGAGTGAAATCCTGCTCCAGACATAAACTGTATCTCCTAGATGCAATGTTGTCATTTCACTGGATTAAATTATGACTTGATATTTGTACATTAGAGAAGTATCTTCCCCTCCTCGCTCTACCCTTGAATGTGTCATCCTTCCTGACCTTGTGACTGATGTTACTATATTAAAACCTGGCTCACAGCGTGATCCTGTAACAGACTTGTGGCGACATGTTACATGAGGCTGTTGATGAACATGTGGAGGTTTGTATTACTACGCTCTTGTTTTTCAGCTTTTAGGGTACGCATGGGTAACAGGCAGGGGAGTGAGACAGCAGGCAGGTAGGGCTGTAATGCTGACGGTGTAATCAGCCACTGACCCCAGCCTGTTCCTCTCCTTCCCTCATCAACACTATAAGCACAACAGCCTCTATACTCTAGGGCAGGGGTCGGCAACCTGTGCTTCTCTCATCCTTATCCTGTGGCTCTGAGTGGCTTGGTAAATAAATTACTTTAAAAAAACAACAATAATAATAGTATTTAATTGAAGTGTATTTTATTTGAAGTAGTTATTTTTTTATTGTTTTAGTCCTAAATTGTGATGTTTAAGTATTAAAATATTAATAAAATATATATTTTCTTGTTTTTAGTCGCTCAAAATAAATGTGTCGGACCTGGATCCAAACACACAGGGGACTGTTAGAAAACCTGGACCTGAACATATGAGGGACTGTTAGTGAACCTGGACCTGAACATATGAGGGACTGTTAGTGAACCTGGACCTGAACGCATGGGGGACTGTTAGTGAACCTGGACCCAAACGTCTCTTGAATGTCTCCCAGCCAATGATAGGTGAGATTAATAAATAAAAAAGCACAAATATTTACACAGTTCAGAGTCTTGGTAAATTACTGTGATAATAAACTTTAGGAGTAATTCAGTTTTAAAACTTGAGAGGTCCTGCTTGTAGTGATTGATACCCCAAATCCCAAAAAAACAGAGTTCTGTTAATAAAGATCCAACTATGTCATTAATAACAGCATAAACAACACACTGAACTCATTCACTGTCCTTCTCACAGGGCAGATCACTGCATGATGTTGGAGCTTTAACTCCAGTTTTATCCTGGAATAAAGGTGACTGTTCCTCCATGGCCTGCTGGCACACAATACTCCTCTGTTCAGCAGATGCCACATGGGCAGTCACCACCCTCTGTGCATCCCCCCCCCCCCCCTCTTTTTTTTTTTTTTTTTTTTTTTTTGCTGTCACAGCCTTTTGTCTCTCTATCTATTTTTCCCTGACCATGACAGAGGCTGCTGATGGTCAGTCAGATTAGCTGCCAGCCGCTGAAGGGACGACTTCAGAAAGGGCCGAAGAATGAGAGGCTTTGTGTCCGTCTACTACCAATGACCCAGAAGTAGGAGAGGAAGCGCGGGGGGGGGGGGGGGGGCAGGAACAGCATTACAAAGTCATTAAAATACTTTGTGAATGTCAGTTTGGAAGATAAAGACAATGGCAGCACCTTGGTAGTTTTGCCTGTTGGATAGTTGTTGGGCTCAGTGATGACAGAATAATGGCATACATAATAATGTGTTTATTTTATCTACCAGTGTCTTCTAGAACACACCATTTTAAATGTGCTGTTGTTCTTTTTCACCAAGTTGTGACTACACTGGCTAAAATAATGTATAAACCACAAAAACATCATCGTGTTCATGTTGTTTTCATCCCGTTTGATGACAACCACTGGTCTCGTTTGCACTCATTTCATTCATTTTGATTAAAAAAACGAAACAAAAACACAGCAAACTCAAAATAAAGGAGATTAAAAAAAAGTAGGTAGTACGTAAATAAAAAGTAGTAAATCATAAAAAGAGTTTGTGACTCATCATCTTGCATCTTTTGGGTTATGCCTCATCATTGTTTTATAATTATCATCACCATCATGGAGGGATAACCCTCATTGACAAAAAGGTAAAATCATAATAAATAAGCCCCAATGCATCACATCAACAGTTAATAGAGAAAGTGAAAGTTGAAATACATAAATAAACATGAAGTAAAATTATTATTATTAATAAATATTACTATTTTGTAAAATCAATAACAGATGGAGAAAGGGGATTTAAGCTCTGATTTTAATTTTTTTTAATTAAACTTTTTTTTCCAGTCCATGGTTATTTCATTAATATTGCTGTGTTCTCCATTGATTGATTGTGTAGGTTAAAAACAAAAACTAACAGTAGCAAAGAAGATGAGGCTAGCATGTTTGTTTAGACACATGGACACATGTACACCCAGTGAATATATAAATCAACCCACCCTGTAGAGAGCATCTGCTCTAAGTCCATTCAAGCCCACTCTCACGCTACTGCACGACTGTGTGATCAGCAACACTGCAGACAAAGTAAACTTTACTACATGTGCCAAGCTGGATCGACACCACTCTACTCCTGTTATCAAGGCCCGTCAAAGTGTGATATTTATAGTTTGCTTTGGCAAACTATAAATATCACACTATAACTTCACCACAGCTATATAAAAAAAATCCACTCAAAGGCATCCCTGTACTTAGCAATTAGTGGTGAACTAAGAGCTAACTGTGCTTGGTACACCATCCTTTCATATAAGGCGAACTTATGATAGGCAGAGTAGAAAGCTGTTTAAATTTAAAAAGGGCAAATGCCAAATTACATCTCTGGAAACCTTGCACTCCAATTATGCTAGCCACTCATGATGGCTTTGTACCATCTAAGGGCAGCTTGTAGATGTTTTATCAACGAGGCAAAATGTGATCAGATTTAGCTAGTAACTAGCAAAATATAGTAGCAGGGGGACAGAAACCAAAACTCAGAGGACCTCAGAGCAGACACTGAACATAAGGTGGTTCATACTTTACTACTTTTGGTAGCCTAGTGGAGTGTTATAATATAAAAACACAGGGCAAGAATGTATACTGAACTGCAACTGTCAGCAGAAGTGATATTATGTTTGGGGTTTTTTCCTCTCACTTTTCATGAGGTTTTTCATGACACTTAAACTTGTATTAGTTTAAAACATGTATCATTTAAATAATTTTTGAAAGATTAAATTAATAAAAGCTACTTTAAAAATAAACACTGTACCTCAATATTCCAACTCCCTTCTTGGATACGATCCCATAAGAAGTAGAATTAGTAGTAGTAGTAGTTGTAGTATAGTTAAGCAACTCCCTTTAATACACAAAAGTGAGGACATTACAGGTTTCATGAACAAGAGTTACATCAACCTGTAATTCTATCATCCATCCATCATCTTCCGCTTATTCAGGGCCAGGTCGCAGAGGCAAGAGTCTAAGCAGGGATGCCCAAACTTCCCTCTCTCCAGACATTTCCTCCAGTTCTTCCAGGGGGACCCCAAAGATCTTGGCTAGCTGAAAGACACAGTCTCTCTAGCATGTTGTAGGCTGTACAGTACTCCCAGCTCCTCACCCTATCCCTAAGGGCATGCCCAGCTACTCTGCAGCAGAAACTCATGTCGTCTGCTTGTGTATAGGATCTTGTCCTTGAGGTCATGGCCCAAAGCTCATGACCATAGGTGAGCGTAAGAACATAGATTGAATGGTAAATCCAGAGTTTCACCTTTCCTGCTAAGCTGCTTTACCACAACGGACCCATACTGCCGACGATGCATCAAGCGACCTATCTATCTCCTGCTCTGTCCTTCCCCCACACCTGAACAAGGCCCCACAACACTTGAACTCCTCCACTTGGGACAAGAACTCCCCACTAACCCAGAAAATTATCTCACCTGTACAATAATTTGTGTTTCTCTTCTTGCATGTTCTACATCATTTTCATGGTGTGTCTTACAAATTGATATGTTTTCTTTTTGTCATCTTTCACATATTGGTTGTCTTTTTGATGTTTTTGTCTTGCAACGTTCACATTTTGATCTTGTCTTTTTTTTGTATTCTACATCATTTTCATGTCATTTTTTAAACCACTGAGTCTCTGAGTCTTTCACAAGGCTTTATTGAGGTCAAAACTCTTATTACTATCTGAATTACTAAAATAATTGTTATTTACTGCATATTATCTGTGACCAGTTCTGGGTTCCAACCCTAAGTTTTTTTTTGGGAAATGCTAGTTTAATAACATTTTAAAATGTCTCACTAGAATAGACCCACCCACTGTGAACTTACATGAGAACATGATTATAGCACACTTATTCAAGTGACTCACAATACTATCCCCTGTCAGCAATCGCATAGATTGAACCGTTTTGTTTCACATGGACCGTGACATCAAAGGGTAAAGACTGCACAGCATTTCTAATGGGCTGTTGTGAAGTGGCATTTCACAGTTCAATTGCTCTAATTGGTCTCTGAATGAGCAGCGAGGGAATAGTGGCCTAAATATGAATGAATGAATGAATGAATGCCTGTCCAGACACAAACATACGCAGAACCCCGAGGACATGCTTTCAAGTCAAGAGACAAAAGTGTGCATTCAAACATACACACACTGGTACACAGGCCTCTTTTGGCCAATTCTGTGTCTTAAAATGTGCTTCAGAGGCAAATCAGTGGTCCAACACATTAAGAGGTAAATGAATGTTAGAATGAAACACAGGAACAAGTCTAGAGCGCTCCAGCTGACATTACATGAGGCACCGTGCCAACAAAAGGGGGATTTAGCCTGTGAAAGCCAGTGTTGCTGTCTGAAAAGAAACCCTGCTAAATGACAGAAATGTTTTGCAACATCACATGCATGTACTGCAGTCAAAAATGACAAACTACAACACTACCAACAGAGCTACTGGTTTATTCATTTGTCTAGACGGGCAATACTTTTGTTATCCTGTTTGAGGCAAAGTGTAGAAGAGTAACTTTCTTTGTCGCCCGATACATCACACAGTGGTTCTGTTGGTAAGGCGAGCCTGTGCAGTGTGGATCCAAGGCTTTTGGATTCACACTGTGGATTAGGCATGTGGACTAACAGTTGCATACCTCTGTGTTTATCTCATAAAGATAATTGACAGAACTTTCAAACCATGTATAATATTCTGATAGACTAATATTTGATGAATGTGGAACTACAGGTGGTTGATGTGGTAGTTCTTACGCTGGGGAGAACAGAGGAACGAAAAAGATGTCTATATTTTATAACAGTGAACTAAAAAATGTTTGATAAATAATTTATTTTAAATGTCAACAACACCTCTCTTTAATGAGTCAAAGTACAAACAAACTATGGAATCACAAAAAAAGTATAGAAAAAAAATTACTGACCATAAAATTAGGTTAGTACAAAGTAGGACCTGATTGGAATAATTACAAGTGTTACAAGTGACCCATGTTTCCACTGTCCCCAGGCTCCCCTACGTTATCTGCAGAATAAATTGTGAGGTAGATGGTGCGTGTCTGGGGGCTCATGCATGTATGAAATGAGGTAGTTAATAAGAAGGGGACATTTGGACCAAAGGGAAAAGCGCTCCATTCCTGGCACTGTGCACAGGTGGTGGTAGGAGGGTCCATGATTTTCAGATGGGGTGGGGTTCAGCGTCAGGGACAAGTGATCTTTGTAAGAGCACATAGGGCAGGGGTCGTTCGGAGCGGCGACTGGCAGGAGTGGTCCAGAGTGGCCCTTGTTGGAGCAAGTATGGGACCAGAGTGGTTCGGAATCGGGGATGAGCGGCCCTTGTTGGAGCACGCACAGGGCCGGGGTGGTTCTGAGTGGGGGAATTAGTCTATAACTTCACATGCAGTTGTGTGGGGGGCGATAGTCGGATTGTCAGAGCAAAAGTCAAAGCAGAACTGACATTCTTTACTCTTCCTCTAACACTTCAGGCAGTGCACACACATGCACAGGACCAGCACACAACAGAAAATCAGCAGAAAAAAACTAATAACTCCACCACAAACCAAAAAAGACTCAACACTTCTACACAGGCAACATTTGAAATTCATTTATGGTGGTTAGGCCTAATACTACCATGAATGTCAAAGAGAAGTGGATCAAATTTCACATTTGCTGATTTACTGGACAGGACCACAAACAAGTATACAGTTTGTCCTATTTTGGTTCTGTTCACTCCACATATGTTGAATTATTCACAGAGCAACCATAAAGGGAAAGAGGCATAGTAATCCTACACAGAGGCTAAAACCCTCATAAATAAAACAACATTTGACAAATAAGCTTAACACGAGTCAAGTAAGCTTCCATACATAGGCCTACAACCTTAACTGGCTACAAACAAACTGCAGATACAAACCATTAATGACACATGTTCCTGTTTTAGCTTTAAGCAATATACTGTAACTCTACAAACAACTCAAATACAAGATTATAATCAAGGAATTTGATTTGTACAGCACTGAAACATTAACATCTTGTAGCAAAGTTCCTGTAAGGCCACATGCAATCTGAGAAATTAGGCTGTAGATGTAGCAGAACAGATGAACCACTGTACTTTACAAAAGGAGCGTTGCACTTCTAATACTTAAAATATGAATTAAACACCTCTCCTTAGGGCCAATTATGTCTTAACTTGTATTCAGTAACTCGTTACAGCTTAACCTTTTCATCAAAGGTTCAGTGCTTAGCTTCCTTTCCCACACCCACTGCTCTTATTAATGTTACTGTAGTTCACTCCGTCTCTGCTTTTTTTCATTCATTTCATTTGAAATGAATGCTGCTTTTTCACATCAAAAGGTAATTTCCAGTGAGTCAAGAGGGCAGCGTGCCTGCAGGGTGAGCACGGCTTTTGATGTCCAGAAACCGGAATATAATGATAACAACATTGGTGTCTGACGGCTGGCATCTGCTGGGTGGACTCATTGCAATGCTACACCACAGAGGCTTAGAGGGGTGGTGGAGGAAACCTACACCTCAGTTGGGATAGGTAGGTTCAAAACAACACAGCATCACTATTGGTGATGCTTGTCAACTGTGACCCTTGCCAAGTACGTCACTCTAATCTCTATGTCTGGGATCAGCATAGCGGCTGTAGGCTCAGAAGTCTGCTGCAAACTCAGTAGAGATTAGTAATACCACACAAAAACATGGCGATTATACATGGATAGTAGGATAGATGAATACAGATGATGGATCATGGGAAAATAAATAGTTGCATGAGAAAAACGCATAGAAGACCAGTTAGATGAATGGAAGACCAGATGGATGGAAAGATAGATGTGTGATGAATATGTTGATGCCCTGTCTTCATTGCATTGCTCATGAAGCAATGAGAGTTAAACCAGGCATCTTGAGTCATCCACAGACAGTAGATATGTTCTAAATTCCTGGAGGTGCCCTGTCATAATCTTATCACCCTTTAGTGGTCCATTTCATCACTGTGCAATCACTCCAATATTTGACAACTTGGAGACTTCAAATGTGCAAAAGCATATTTGCAGCATGAAAAATATTCGGACCATTCCATCTCATGGTTGCATAATTGGATTGAGACTACTGCAACAAGTTAGTTAATATTTCATACGTTTCCAAGTTTAGCAGGGCTGGTCTTAAAGTGAGTTCACCTTAGTATGCCAGGAGGTAGAAGTCAGAGACGTGAGACAAGACACCACACACCATTGGATAAAGAAACACAGAAGTCACTACGAACTAATGCTGTGGAAACACACTCTGTTTAAGGCCTCTTTCAACATTCGCTGGCTGCTTTTTATTCATTTTGGTACATGAATAATGGCATTCCTTGCCTTGGAGAGCATGTTAACTTACTGACATCATGCTGGGAAAATTTGCAGTTGGGCTGCACAATAATGAAGAACATTAACACCACAACTACTTTTGTTCTTCAATACTATATATATATATATATATATATATATATATATATATATATATATATATAGTCATTTTGACAAGGAAACTTTAGTGGTTCTATTAGGAAATAAAGCCACCGTGCATCTGCAGTGACAATAAAAATAATAATTACAATTACTTTTTTTTACCCTGAAGTTTTCTGTTTTTGTACAAACCACAGTCTTGAACTCTATTGCACAAAGCACACATATGTGGAACAGGTTTTTGTTGGTCTTTACCATCCAGATCTGGTGTTTACCTTATGATACAGAGAACTATGTGGTGCCAATTCAAATGACCAACCAAAGGAGTTACAATTTGATATGGTAATAGTTGCAAGCTAGTATTAAATAATGTGTTTACATGTCAATGTCATCTTTTTTGAAGCAGGAATAATTCCATACATGTCACTTTTGGAATCATCCATCCACTTTCCGAACCCACGGATCCTCACTAGGGTCATGGGGGTCATATGGGGCCTATCCCAGCTACTTAAGGGCACAGGCCGGGTACACCCTGGACAAGTGGCCAGTTTAATGCAGGGCTGACATATAGGGACTAGTAATTAGACTTGTGTGAATGTGAGAATCACTCTCACATTCACACTTATGGGCAATTTTAAAGCAACCAATTAACCTATCAGTGCATGTATCTGGCTGATGGGAAGAAGCCGGAGTACCCAGAGAGAACCCATACAGACACAGCAGCCAACATGTAACTAAATAAATAAAAATAAAATATTTCATGCCTCAATGATGAAATGAAATAAAGTCTTTTACAGTGAGACAATTCTGAGAGGCAAAAGGAAAAAAAAGGAACATGCAATACTCCAGACAGAAGGGTCCCAAGAACTGGTGTGAGAATTGAACCCAGAACCTTCTTGGTGTGACGTACGAGTGCTATTCACCACACCACCGTGTGGCCCTGCTTTGGGAATCAAATCCATGTCATTTTTCTTTGATTTCCTCCTGTTTCTTGGTCAATTAATTTCAGCCTGTGGTTAACACCTAGCGGGGCAGGCAAGCCCTTACTTATGGATCATCCAAATAAACAATGATGGCGTTTAGTTTCCTGTGTCTGTTCAGCCTGCACGTCACTCACAACAAACAGACTATCCAAAAACACTTCAAAGTTTACTTCACAACCTATAATGGTAACACTTGGTAAAGTCCCAAACTGCTAATAACAGAGTCTCCCAGTGGTCACTAAAATGGTTTCTATGCTCTCTGCTTTTAGGTTAGTAGCCCACACTCCATCACTAGCAGTAAAGCATCTAAATACTGAATTGAGCAGACAATGATACAAAGAATAACATTACTACTAGTACATTGACCCATGGGGATCCACACATTCCAGGTATGGTAGTTTTCATTCTGTTATATTCCAAAATTATGAATATCTCCTAAAATATTGGTACTATCAACTTGCTCTTTTTAATCTCGCCCAACATTGGTTGGGAGAGATTATTGTAATCAGTCTGTCTGTCCGCAGAGACATCATGCTATAACTCAATGAATACTTGAGATATCACCATGAAATTACATGGTATATACATATAGCTAATGCAATGATCCATTTGAGTAAAGTTCATAGGTCAAGGTCACAATTAAGTAAAAGGTCAAAATCACATTATTAGGTCTAATTCAAGAACGGGTTGTCATAGAAACTTGAGATTGGCACAAAATAGGAGTGAGATTGGGCATTCTCTGAATACTTGTTGTTCGTCTGTTCTTTGACCAAAAATATACAAGTATGCCAAACTACAGCAGTCAGCTCTTTCCAGATTTTGTGTGAATCCTTAGACCAGGGGTCTGCAACCCTGGTCCTAGAGAGCCGCTATCCTGCATGTTTTAGGTGTTTCCCTCTTCCAGCACACCTGACAGACATTATCAGTCTTCCGCACAGCTTGATGATAGGCTGATCATCAGAATCAGGTGTGTTGGAAGAGGGAAACATCTAAAACATGCAGGATAGCGGCTCTCTAGGACCAGGGTTGCAGACCCCTGCCTTAGACCCACATACACACGCATGCAGACACAGAGGCCACTTGGCTTTTATAATATAACTATAAACAAACATGGCAGTGCAACATGGAAGACACCCTGCATGCAAATCACATGTGATGTTAAGGATGCTGAAATAATATATTTTGCAACCTTATTTATAATCAGGTGGCCATATCAGGTGGCGATATATTAAAAATAAATGATCCTTAAAGGTTTTAAGAATTGTACAAAGAGAGTGAATATGAGGATGATGAGTGAACTGACAAGGCACTTTCCTGTGATTCTGAGTGAGCTGATAGTGATCCAAACTAATGCCAGGATTAAGAGTCTTAAGCGACTGTATTCTAGCCAGCCTTAAGCTCCAAGAAAATAGCCTTGCTGCTGACACACAGTTATAGAAGCCAGCTCTCAGCATTGTCACAACAGGCTGATGAAATGTTTCTCATCAACACAAATCAGACTGTGGCTAACAAAAAGCATTTGTGTCAATCAGCAGGTTGCTCAGATGAATTCTGGGAGTTCAGCTTTACCCGCATAGCATTCTTAGTTCCCACACCACCTCCCTCCCTTTACTTGTTGACCCCCCCACCCCAGGAACAAAACCCTGGGAATGTGAGCTATGCCGAACTGCAGCTCCAAGACACCTGTTCAGACAACCAACACAGGACAAACCTTCCTACACTGGGGCTGTGTCTGGGCCACCACACTTGACCCCACCCTAAACCTAGCTGCCTCCACATACACCCAACAGAAGTATCAACAAATAAAGATTTGCTTTAGGTCAGGAGCACTCACACAGGCCAGCCAAGCCAGGATGACTTCCAGGTGATAAACTGCATTAACTCTTGTTAACACCTGAAACACCACTTAACTTGTAAAATAGAACATAATGAAGCCATCACACACACGTATGTTATGCAAAGGTTAGTGACCTAGCACAAGTGTAGGACTTGTAATGAACTGGACTAAAATACTTCCAAGTTAAAGTCTCTTGGGAAAGTGTTGCTGCCCAATCAGAGCGGAAACTAAATGGCTCTCACCTTTTTTTAGGCAAAATTTAAATAGGTTTTCCCCAGTGAGTGTAATGAAGCTGGCCAAAACTGCAGATAAACCTCTGAGGTTTCAGAGTTTACACAGAGATATGCCAGCTCTCTCGAGATTGCACTCTGTGACATTCAAATACAAGCAAAAGAAGGTCATCCTATTACCATGGTTCTAACTTCTAGAACACCATAACAAAAACAGTGAAACAGAAATATACTTGATGAATAATAGGACATAGTGCAAACAATGTAATATACAGTAATAAAAAGAGGTGGAAGTAACTAAGTAGAAGTACTTCCTTTACTGCACATTTTTTAGGTATCTGTACTTTACTTGAGTATTTACTTTTCGGACAACTTTTTACTTTTACTTCCTACATTTTTGTATAAATATCTGTACTTTATACTCTTTACATTCTCAGAATAGACTCACTATTTTTTTAAACTAGACAAATGTGACAGTATGAAAAATAAATTAGTATATCAGAAATTGCGACTTACTATATCATAATCTTGACTTTTTAATCTCATAACTTGGCTTCTTTTATCTCATAATTTAGATTTTTTTTTTATCTCATAATTATGTTTCTTTCTTTTTTTATCTCCTGTTTATGACTTTGGAATTTTTCTTAAATGTCTTGTCCATACCCACTAAACTGAGTATCATGCACATCATCTACACCAGTGTTTCCCAACCGTGGTCCTCGAGGCACACTATCCTGCATCTTTTAACTGTTTCCCTCTTTGAACACACCTCATGGTCATTATCATTCTTCTGCTGAGCTGGATGATAGGCTGATCATTTGAATCAGGTGTGGTTGGAGAGGGAAACATCTAAAACGTGCAGGATAGTGTGCCTCGAGGACCACGGTTGGGAAACACAATAACTCACTTTTAATAACTTGATTTTTGATATTTTCTTTTAACATTTTTATGTTTTTTAATAGTGGTAGCATTTCATCCATAGCAAAAAAAAGCTGTTTTACTTTTTATTTTATTACAAATGAGAAGTTATACTTCTTTTACTTCAGTAAAGGAGTTGAATCAGTACTTCTACTTTTACCAAAGTATTTTTTCACACAAGTAATTGTACTTCTACTTGAATATAGAATGTGAATAATTTGCCCACCTCTGGTCATAAATGACAAATCTCTTACATGCAACCATATGTTGGACAAAAACATATGGTTTTCTGTATTATTGTGTAGTAAGCAAACAAATGGTCAAGCTGGGATGTAGTGGAAGTTATCCAAGTGCTGAGTCTTCCATTCTGCTGCCAGCTCAGAGGCTTGGTGCTGTCAGCCAGCGACAAGGTCCGTCACCACACTTGACTTTGCAGAGGGGGACCAAGGGCTCTGTATTCCCTACGGCACTGCAACATAGCCAACTGTACTTCCTGTAGAGTAGGAACTGTGGGTGTGTTTGATTCTCGTTTTTGTGGAAGTTGTGGGTTTCGTCATATGGAAATTCAGTGATTACGGTTCGAACAAACTGTGTCACCATACACTATTATTACAATTATTACATATTTTAAGTCGTTTTTACACATGTTAATACTGCCACATCACGATACCGTTTGGAATATTATATCCACCTTGTATTAAAGATACATTCGCGTTCCCACGGATATATTCACGGCTATCAGGTGAACCTCCTCTAATAATTAAAAGGTTTAATTAATCAGAATACATTTTAGCAATCCATTGTTCATTAAAACTGATTTACACTGAATATTTTTGGATTATAGCAGTGTCCCAGCCCGTAAAGAGGCTAAACTCCACATCATGCACCTCGCTGTGAAAGGTTAGTATCACTAGTCACAGTGTTAAGATACTTTATTACTGAGCACAACTCGCCAAGTTTCTAATATTAGGATACTCGAGATTTTTCTCTATGAGTGATAATGAAGCTCTGCGAAGCGCGCGAGCGTTTTTAATTCCAGACATACTACCAAACTGCAGTTTTGCTTCCACTGACTTGCCAATTGTCAATTGTTTTTAGCCAGATGTAATATGTTGGTACTCACTTTGCATATGAGGTCGAGATTGAATGGTTTCTCGCTGGTCACCGCCTATTCCAAACGTTCTTCAAACAAACAAAATGTTCCAGTTTCCACTTTTGATAAGGTGAATTGTTCCTCAAACACCTCCTTATCTCATTCCCACTTTCAGCGGCTCTGTACCGAACACAACCTTTCAAAATGTTACGCCTCGCTGTGCGATTCTCACAGAGAAAGTGGCCTATCTAGGAACTGATCTGAAAACAGTTCAAGTGTCTTAAACGTAACTACATGAAGGTACAGAGCCGTTCTAAGATCTGTACCGGACGGCGATTTGCTACAGTCTCCGCCCAGCTTGTCTGCTCATTGGTCAGTTTTCTATTAAGACTCGCTGAATGGCTCGGATCTAGGATCTTATTGGTTTTATGTACTGTCAATCAGAAAGCAACGCCTTCGGGGTAAATCCGCCTCATTGCCCACAAAAGAAAACAGAACAATTGCACTGTCATTCTTTTGTAGAATTGTATTTATTTATTTATTTATTTATTTATTTATTTATTTATTTATTTATTTATTTATTTATTTATTTATATTATTATTTTTTTTATTTTATTTTATTTTATTTCTTATAAGAAGCACAATCTGTTATTTGTGTTTGTCACTCGTCAGATCAGTGAAATATATAATTTGTGATTTTATAGTCTCATTTATTTGTCGAGCATATTTTCTGTTTATGCTCGTTTTGATTTGTCAACAGAACACACACACCTGCTTTTTTGTGTTTTTTAAGTTGTGTTCAGTTGCCGAGTTTTCCTCACTGCTTAACTAATAATTATAAATTCAGGCAATTATTTTAATTACATTTTAATGTGATTTAAAATGTGCAGAGCAATGAGCGGCTTCGAGATATAAAAGTAGACACATTGCTCCCCCTACAGGCCATGCTACAGAACACCGCATCAAGTATGGAGGGATAGAACACAAGTGGATCTTGGCTGAAGTTGTTTGTTTGTTTTTTTTTCATCTAAAATAAATTAACCAGTAGATCAATTCCGTTACACAGTGTGTGTAATCACTGAAGATAATGATCCATACAGTTTTGAAGATCTAAAAAAAAAACCTCACAAAACATGACATATGTTATCAAAGTTTTTAAACAATACATGCTCAGACACGCTGTGCTCTTTGCGTGTGAACAAGTTCTAGAAATATGCTAACAATAGAAGCATGTCCCTTTGTGCCCTCTTGTCCCCACATTAAAATAGGTTGTGTCCCAAAATGCTGAATCGTGCCTTCTTTTGTCCTCGGATATGATGTGTGATTTATTGTTTGGGAACAATGGAACCCTGCAGTCGTATACTGACGAACCATTAATAACGCCTGGTAAAAAAAAAAAACAAAAAAAAACATGAAATGTGCTGCTTTGCATGCACCCGTATCAGTTTTCAAAGGCATATGTGTATAGTTCTAAGTGTTCGCAATTCTTCTTGTCATGCTCCACAGGGGACTTGTTTCATGTGACATAGTCATCAAATAGTAAACCTACTGGAAATGTTTCTTTTGACTTTAGCTTATCACTGTATTTTTTAGCATGTTTACAGTTGTTCTTAAATTATTAGCATTAGCAATTACTTTATGTCATTTGTATACAACAACAATTCTAAAACAACCTCTTTTTATATGTACATATTTTCATATCTATATATTGATTGAATACGAATATAAATTAGAAAAATATTAAAAACATGAATGAGAAGGTTCTATTACTTATTGCTAAACACTGCAACATCAAAAAATAGCCACAAGATGGCAGACGAGACCAGGACACAGTATGCTGCAGTTTCCAGGGATGCCAGAGAAACCCTGTGACACATTTCAGCAGTTATAGTCCAAAAGACCTGTCTGAATACTGTTATAAACGTTTAAACGGCACAAGTGAGTACAGTATGACAATACTTTATACACATGTAAAAGGATTTTCCAGCCGTGTCTAGCCAGTTTGTGCCCCGGATGTTGCCATCGGAAGGGGGAGGTGAAGATGAGTCAGGGATGCCAGCTATGCACAACTCCACCGTTTTCAATTTATTGATACATTTGCAATAAGGTCTTTTGAGTCATTACAATTAGCGATAAATTGTAATATGGGTTTTTTGTGAGTGGGTATTTTCTGGACATTTAGACAATTTTCTCTCATGTACCAAAGCGGCTGAATTAAAACAGAGTATATCAGAAGTATATATCCACTATATGTATACACATACAAAGAAGCGACATTAATATCATGCAATTGCGCTGATACTGATATGACTACCGTTTTTCCCAAACAGCCACACCGATCCAGACTTCGTTTTGGGTTTTCCTAATCTGGGGACTGTTTCAAACCTGGCAACTCAGCGCGCAGCTCCACTGCTACGTTTTTCTGGGTAGAATAGAGACGCGGCTGTGTGTGTCGGAGTGGGAGATGGACTGAGTGAGGAGGGCGCTCTTTCGACCAGTGAACCCGATAGCACCGAAATACTCACAAGCTAGGCTGAAATAATTGACGAATTTCAGGTCGCTGAATCAACCAGGAAAAAAAGTACCGTTATCAGTCTTTCACATCCCACTCCAATCACACTAACACGGCATTGATGGTAATGTATGCAAGGAAACAACCGAGACTCGGCGATGGGTAAACATCTTTTTAACCTTACTTATTCAGATTTTCCCGTTCTTCGTAGCTACGCTTTGACAATCCGCCATTTTTACTGAAACAAAAATAAGTGTCTGGAAACTTGCACGTTCAGCTGTTACAGCACTTTCAACTGTCTGTCTACGTTGACATTTCAGTCGTCATATTCATAAATGTTTTCTTTATATTTGCAGGTGCGACCGAAGAGATTCTCAGCCCTATCAGGTACTTGTAGCTAACAGTAGCCAGCTAGTTTGCTAGCAGCAAATAAGATTAAAATGGACACTCTAGTTCAGGCTTCTGGAGAGCACAACAGGCCCCATTCAGTGCGGAAAATAAAGTGAAAAGTAAACGCTTATGCCGCAAATACCATTCAGAGGTGTGTAAAGATTGACTGTCATAGACGGCAACAGCTAAAGAGCGTATTCGTTTACAGAATTCGTCGAATTCTACAGTTTTGAGAACGGTACTGAATACTTTTATTGCAGCTCACAGCTAATGATAGCCTATTAGCGTTAGCTTGCTTGCCAACCAGTCCGAGTAGGGCCTGACCGCAATCTGTCATTTTAAGGATATAGTCAGTTAAGCCTTCAATACATCAAAGTGCTCGATTTGTTTATTGCACGCTAGTATATACGTTTCCGAAGGTATATGTTATGTAATAAAGTAAACGTACTTGTGAAGTAAACCTACTTGGGAGCTAACGTTTACTATTTTCACAGTCTATGGGGAAAAAATATTGAAAAAATTGTTATGTAAATATACGTAAATATGTCATTACCTAATTAGGAACAGCCCAGGTGATGTTTGTCATCCGCATAGCCCCTACAGCTCTACAGTAACACTGCAGTAGAAGGATACGACGAAGATTAATTTGCGTCTCTCAAATAATTTCACAAGCTACATGCAAGGCGATTAACTAACAAACATATTAAATATAAAAAGCCTTTATACATAAGTAGTTGACATAGTAGTACTTTGAATAGTCAAATAAAATGATAGACAGAAGGATAGCACTTATTTGAGAGGTTTGATTGTAAAGTGTGGTTACACAATTAATACTGGTTGTACTAGATTCTAGGGTATATTGTGAAGCATATATGTTGTGTTTGTAGACTCTCAAGTACTCGTCCAAGACCCATCCAGGAGGGGACCACCGTCATGAAAAGATGCGCACTGACTCGGATGTCACCCCTCCTTGCAAAATGCTCAGGAGGTCTGACAGCCCTGAAAACAAACACATCGACAGCACAGGGCACAGCAGAGGAAAGGCTGTCCATACACACCGGGCCAGAGACAGGGATGGAGGTGAGAATAAACATGTTAAGGTTAAAAAAACAAATATCTTATTATGCTACGTGTTATTGTGGTCACATAGTCACTAATGTGTTTTCCCTACTGTGTGGTTTAAGTGTACCATTTTATGTCTGTAATCTTTATTACTGAAAGTCAGTAGCTATATTTTGCTTGTTTGTTGGTAGATTTTTCAAAGGACCAGATGTGAATAGGTGTGAAAGCTGAGCCATATCTAGTGCCAATGTATCAACTTTGTCTTTTTAGAATTAATTTTAAAGAGGTAATTAAACTACACACTATATTAGCCAGTAAGATTAGACTTTGTTGAGAGTTCATTTAATGTTGTTGGTGACTGTTAGGGTATTTTTGTATTTGAAGTAAGTTATTCTTGAACTTACTTACTACTATATCTGGTGCCTCACTTTTGTGTTAGCTGGGAGTGTTATAATTTTCCCTGACACTACCATCATATATTATTTTTGTCAACAAGGTCCAAATGTTTTCAACTATGAATGAGAAGTTAGCTAAAACTCATAATATCTTCCGTTGTTCCTTCTTCCAAGGTAATGTAAACACAATTGAATAGATAGTCTTACATTAAAAATGTCTCATTCATGGGTATTAAAGGAATCTGATTGATGTAAATTCAGAGTACTCAGTCATATTACTTGTCATGTAAAAATATCCAAGCATATCAAAACAAATTCGTATAGAGCTTTTGAGAACTTTGACCAAATTCCTAATTGGTCAGATGTGCTTTGGACAGAAGTAACACATGAGGATAGTAAGTATCATTGCATTGCTATGCATTTTAGCATCGAGTAAGGGCAGATTTGACATTTGCTCATTTTCATTGCGATTATCTGCGCATGATACCAGCTGAAGCAGAACACATCTTTGATAATACTATACTGCTTCACACTATGCAGAAGACATTCTACAAACGATTTAATTCAAGCTTGCAGAGTACATTTGTTGAGTCAGCTAATGCCAGACAAGGTTCACCGCAAGGTCTGCATTCAATACCCTTTTTTTCCCCCAAGTATGTAGAAGGTATTATATTTGGTACAGTAGGCCTTAAGTTATGTTACCATAAACATATTTGCTGTATTGTGTTTAAATGTGTCTGGAAAATGTCCAAGGTGCAAAGAAAGGAATTTTGGTCTATTCGGTCTCACCTGTCCTAACCTGACAATTTCTATATGAAATTAGGGACCAATTTTCACAAATTTTGCAGCTTCCGGTGAGAAATCGTCACATAAAACATTCAGTCCAACACGCGTGCAGCCATTAGTCATGCATGCCACCTGAGAAAGCTGACTTTAGGAACTTTTAAGGGACTGCTCAAAAATTAAACGAAAGCTGAGGAAGTGCAAATTTAATAATGTCTGGTTGGAGAAAAGATCATACTTAATCTGGTTGACACAAGCAGTGGAGAATGCGTTTGATTTCTTTCACTAGGTGTAGTAAACTTGAATTGGAACTCGGAATGAGGGGAATCAATGCATTGGAGTCAATAAATCCATTTTCTTGAATTCTAGGAGTCACAAATTTTTGCCAGTATGGCTTTGAAATTGGTATTAAATTCTGTTTTTTAAGTAGTCGTAGAAAGGTATTTTATAAAGTCTAAAATTTTACAAGTAAACAGGTTTGGGGGCCTGGGTGTGGTTGTTAGTGATACACACTCAAGTGGAATTAGTTGTGTTCCCTTCAAATGAATGAATGAATTGCACCAAAAAGGTAAATAAAGACTACAAGTTACCCAGAATTATTAAGTGCATACTTGACTAAGCGGTTTGAGATATAGTTTGTATTTGTTTGCATTTTTGAAGTTCTATATTAATGGCATGGCTAAGGTATGATTTAAGTTTCTTATAAGGAAAATGGATTTAGTAAATGGCTAGTTTAAAGATGAACTGATGTGAATGGTACTGGGTGATAGTACATACAATTATAAAGATAATTTATCATTGGCACCCCCTTCAACAATTCCAGAATCTTTGAGAGAAAATCACGATTTTATATTTCCTGCCAGGAAATCCTGTCTATTCTCGGGGAGTGCAGCCGGAGTTCTGTGTTACGTCACGAGTTGTATCCAGTCCTCCATGTTTTCCATTGCGAGCACATCAACACTGGTTGTTTTTGGTGCATTTTGTGGTGATAGTTGACTTAAAGGAAATGCGGACAGGTAGCAGACACGAAGGTGACAAAATAAAAGCAGATTCATGGATGAAACAGTAGATCCATGCTTGATCAACAGCCGGTTGGTTTTATTTTGAAGGAGTTGAGGTTGACAGTACATATAATGGTAGGCTAATCCTTGATGACAGCCTACAAAACAATACCTTGGTTAGTCAAGTAGGCTCAGACATTTCTGTCCTTAGTGGACAATAAAAATGTTCTGTGTAAGCTTGACAAGGCAACGAGTGAGTTTATCAGCAACTCTCTGAGGACCTAGAATATTACACACCCTGTCTTTTTCCTTTTTTTTTTTTTTTTTTTTTTTTTTAATACATCCTGTTCCTCCATTTCTTCCTAATGCCTTGGAACCATGTAACATTTGCTCTTGTTACAAATGTTGTGTAACAGCAGAATATTTTGATGTAAGGTCTTTGTTTGGGTTTACACAGCATCCAGTAAATTTTCTTTGAGGTATTATGAGGTAGGAGTTATTAGTGTAATGACAATTGGTATAAAGAAAACCAGAACAGATTAGCATTGTAGCCATTTTAATGATGATACATTCTTTAGTATTTATTTTTCTTATCTTGCGTTTTAGCAGTCATTTCATAAACTGGGCCAACTGAGTGAATGCTTTACCAGTACCGGGTTTGATTTGTCCTCTCATCCAGTTTCTGCATCTCGTGAGCAATTGGTTCCAACCCTAACATTTTTAGAATGGCAAGAACAATTTTGTGTTGAAATCTAGAGCACAGATGAGACATTTGTTGTGAGGACCTTTTGCTTAGTTATTAAAATGGTGTTATTTCTAGTGATAACTCTATAGATAATAATTTTTTTTTTTTGCCAGTATTACAGTTAATTACATTTATGACATAGATCCATGGGAGGTGAGCAGTACATGAACTTTTGACACATGTTGGGCATGCTTAAGGTGACTGTGTATGGTTTTATATACGTATATTTATATTGTATGCCGTGTCATTTATATTATAAACAGCGTTATTCATTTGACCACTTTCAAGATGTGAAATGTTGTTATCCACTGCAAACCTGAGGTCTGGTACGCAGCACATAAATGATGTTTTGGTAGCATCACTTACTGACAGACACTGACGTATTGTTCATTAAAACTGCTGGCCTTTGTTTGTATCATGTGTACTCAAGGGACACTTGTAGCTCTGTGCTTCCAGTGTTTTCAAACGGTGTTCATTTTTTGGCAGCTGTCAGAAACACAAAGGATGAATGAAACTCATCAGAGACTGCATGCAAATTCTGCTAGGGAAAAATTTCTCTTGTATTAAGAAAAAGCATGTTTGCCATGCTTTAGGCACTTATAGATCACCAGTCAATATACCTACAAGATGTGATGAAGCTTAATGCAGCATATGAATTACACTGACTACACATGCAAATTGATAGTGTGCTGCTTCCCATGCCATTCAGGGCTAAAATGGACCAGGCTTCATATACAGGCCCTGATACTAACCATAACGGGTTTGGCGTCAGCAGTTTGGTTCCAAAATGCCTTCATAATATTCTCATAACACAAAAGTGATAATGGGACATGGTTATCTGGTCAAAAATATCACATTTACGGTCTTTTGAGGTTGAATCACTATCCAGTCTGCATCGTAATTTTCCTCTCCATTTGTGAAATTGAAGCGTGTTACAACCAAGCAACTCGTATTTTTTATAAATATTCCGTATTTATGCACATTTTGGTTCAGTATTATTTCATACTTGGACAATAACTCGTAGAATTCTGCAGCAAATGTGATCACCGATGCATTAAACATTATGTCCACATGCTCCTTAACTGGGTGTCACATCTGTGACACAGCCGTGTTAACTGTTTACCCAGACAGTGGCAGATTGCCATAGTCCAATTTGTCTCACCAGTTTCACAAGGAACCAAAATAGTTTCACACTTCTCATAATAACATTATTGTGCACTCTTACTTGAGCAAAGTATCTTTGTAAGGACAGCCTTGTTGGAAGAAGGCTTGATGTCACTGATTATTTGGTGTCTGAAATTGTCACAACCATGTTTCTGGAAAACTAACGTATTACCCGATGTCTAGTGGATAAAAGTCATTCTCTAAAAGGGAATAACTTTTAACAATTACAGCGACTGAGCAAAGGATAGCTTCAAATCTTTGGCTTCTAGTTACAGTAATGCTGCAAATCCCCTGGAAGCACAGTTTGTGGTTATTGACGTCCAGCTGTATGACATACACTGCTTGGTCTTGCACATGCCATATTTCACCGCACCACCTTTGGTTTTGATTACAGAAGGCATTTATGGTGACATCTTTTTTGCCACATCATGCAGTGTAACAATAAGGTTCCCAATATTTTTTTTCCATCTATAATTGCCTTAGTTTTTGATTATTGATGACAGGGAATCAGAAACCTGTATTGAGTTTTTACCACATCCAGAATTAGTCTGGACTTTATGGTGGCTAATCCATGTGTGAAAATTGTCTCATTCTCCCAGAACCATTCTGTCACTAGTCTGATGACTCGTGACATTGTCCACTTTTTTTGGCATTTTAAAGGGGACATATCATTCCCATTTTCCACGAGTTGACACAGTCCCCTAGTATGTCAGTGACCTGTCTGTGGCATGCTTTGGTCAAAATACCACATTGATGAAGAAATACAGCAGCCTCTTCAACCTGGAGAAACTGGCCTTTTCAAAACACTCTGCTTTAGTGCCTCTTGCTTTAATGCAATTGAGCCACAGTTGACTGTGCCCTGAGAACAGCATCATGCTACCATGGCAACTGCATAGTGTGCCGTGACTCATGGTGGGAAAAATGATTGTTGGTGAAAACGGCGACCTTATATGTTTGAGCCAGAGTCAGATGCCGAAAAAGAAGAGGGGAATGTTGGCACAGCATGTAAATGTCCAAAACATCTAGTGAATCTCTACAAATTTACCAACAAGTAAATTAAAAGTATTGAAATTAAAACTATTGACACGAAAGATGCTAATTAGAGCTCCCAACCGAAGGTAGGACAGTAGGTCTATCTGTTGATTTTTCCAGGTAAAAGTAAAGGAAATGCAGGCAGTTGGAGGGCACAAAAAATAAGGAGAGGGGCAGGCAAGTAAGGCCTGGCAGCCTGCCAGGCTTATGATGCACTGGGGGAAACTCTGTAGATGGACCTCAGCATCTGACTGCTGCCTCACTTTTTTCAGTTCACTCTGCTACAAAGTAGTAGGGATAGCCTAGCAAGGAAATTCTTTGATTGGTACTCAAAATCATTGGGATGAGCAAATTGTCTTTTGTAGGTCATTTTATGCCACTACTGTAGTGGAATACAATGTACAAAGAGGGACCTAACAGAACCCTGGGCTTGACCTCAGGTTTTTTGTGATTCCTCTCTGCATTGTTCTCTTGTCTTTGATGTGTGATGTGGTGTAAAATAACTGTTTAATGATTGGCACTATAACTGATTTGAGTTCAGTAAGCCTAACCATGTCTATTTATACACATACAACTAACCCTGGAGGCTATAAATGTAAATTGGAATTTTCTTTACCATTTTTGTGCCTGTAAACAAATATCACTGGGACAAAGTGACATCAAAACCTAAATACATTATTACTGACTTAAGACATAAAATGAATAACAATGGCATGTCAATAGAATAGTGATTGTGTAGCAAGTGGCACATGCCTAACAATTTGGGATGCAAATCGTCACAGGCCTCACAAGTCTATTCGATTGTGTCATCTGAGTTTTCTTTTAATAATTTGATACCAAAAGTCTCATACATTTAGTGCCTTTACTAAGAAAGTCTGTTAAAAAATTAGACTGTACAGACTTTCATATAATAATAATAATCATTATAGTGGGATATCGATGAGGATAAAGTAACAGCAGAAATCAACAGTACTGCTATGACAGAAACAAATCTGCTTATTTTCACCAATCTACTCTTAAGAAAAGACACAGCACTTAATAGAATGAAACAGTACAAATTAGGGTATTAACGACTTGAGTTTTTTTTTTTTTGAGTCGACTTATCGATCGATAAAGTGGAAGTCGAGGCGATGAGTCCTGATGACATCATCACATTGTCAGTGGAGGACCAACACACATCTGTCCAGTTATGAGAAACTTGTATTGAAGTTCAATGCAACGTAACAATGTCCACTGAAAAGACATAAGCATCAGCATTTTAACGCCAACAAAACAAGTGCTAACACCTTGACTTTTCTTTAAATTTAACTGCACAACATCGGTAGGGTGAACATGCCCGCATTTTGTCTGGACCGACGGTCTAAAACCGGACTATCCAGAGATCTGTCACGTGTCCTCACTTTTTATATTAAGTACAAAAAGTTTAAGGCTGCAGTCACCAAGATGTACACCACACTGTCCACATCATGTTTGGAGAAAAAAAGAGCGTGTTGTCATAGTACGCGTTGTCTGCGGTGCTGCTCATATCACTCAGGTTAGCTAGCAGATGCTGCTCATATCACTCAGGTTAGCTAGCAGATGCTGCTCACATCACTCAGGTTAGCTAGCGGATGCTGCTCATATCACTCAAGTTAGCTAGCGGTTACCTCTACAGTGGTTGTTTGTTCGTTTTTTGTCATCTAAGGCGAAGTGTGTCAGCGATGTGTGTCTGTCACACTTTTGTTTTGTCAGACCCGCCACCCCTTTTACCATCAACAGCTGTGTCTTCTCTTGTTTACGTCTGACTGGTCTGTGTTTATGTGCCAAGAGAGAAGGAGGGGGAGAAAGAATAACATGCGACTTGTCGACTCCTGTAAACTTGTGCTACGGGAGTCAACTAGTCGACGTTTCTGTTAATGCCCTAGTACTAATGACATTCCGACATGTGTACTTTAGTGTCATTATAAAATACAAATATAAGGCTAGGTACTTCTGTAGAGTGGAAAGGAGTGTATACTGTAGCTCCACGGGTGGCATAATATAGGTTTTATCCGGTTCGTGCTTCCCAGCAAGTTGATTGAATCTATTGTGCCATTTTTCAAATGGTAGGTGTATTATTCACCACCTGATGTGTCTCCACCTCCCTTCACCCCCATCTCAACACAGAAGTAACATCAGCATGAAGTAAACCCACTATTTAATGCATGATGGTTAAAGTACCTTTACAACTTCAGTGTCTGCCCAACAATACATTTTGGCATAGTATACTTTTAATTTAGGCTGCATACCCTTGGATATTGATTTATTGCAACACTGCAGAAGTCTGCATCACATTGCATCTTTTAATCAAGGAAATTCCGCACTTTTACTACCAAGTAGTTGGTGTCCTGACTGAATGTCCAGTGCGTGCTTGCATGCATAATTGTGTGATGTAAAAGGTGAATTTAGAGTGCTAGGTTAGGAACAAAATGAGGAAACAAACTGGGGAAAAACATGCATCAGCCCAGAAGTTCAGGGTCTTTAAGATGGAAAAATAATTACCATTGACTGATGTTGTTGAAGACATAGTGTAGTGCAGTGTATTGTGCTGCAATGCTGTTGCTTTGTTTTGTTTTTTTCCTCCTCCCTGTTGAAGAAAGTGTCAGTACTTTTATGTCTAAAACTTAAGGAAAATGCATGCCTTTGTTGAAGTGCTTTTTTTTTTTTTTGCTTTAATCTCTGAGGCAACAGTGAATGCAGCTGTTTTCAAGGTTGCATTTGTACTGTATGTCTATAATCTTGATCTATGACTGCTATTGATTCTCACTGATGGTATCTGTGTTCTTTTGTTGTGTTACAGGGACCAGTTATTCTCCACCAGAAAATTCTCACAACCACAGTTCCCTTCATAGTTCCAATTCACATACTAACCCCAGCAAGACCTCAGACACAGTGAGTATTGTCTCTTCCTCCTCCTCAACATTGTGGTGGAAAATATAGTAAGCATCACCTTTTTAGTGCAGTATGCAAATTCCTTATTAGTTTAGCTAGTATCCTGTATTGTATTTTTAAAATATTTGGTATGGTAATATCTTAACAGAGTAAAGCTGATCATTGAAAATTTAGTTTTAAGTAATGAAAATGCTGCACTACAGAACACATCATACAATAGTTGTTCTTAGCCACCTGTATATCAGTAATCTTTAACTGTCTCTGAAATGATCCTTTCATCCTACTTAAAATCTTCTCTAAAAACACTCTTGAAATGGGTATCTGCCCTCTCTACCGATACCTATTGTACATTTCAAATGGCATTGCAAGCTCTTGCATCAGACCCTCTCTCCAAACACACATACTCACAGAGTTTCCTTGTGTTCATAAACATTTACTCTTTTCCCCAGCTTTATGAACCTGGTGACGACTGGTCAGAACACATCAGCTCATCCGGAAAGAAATACTATTACAATTGTAGGACAGAGGTGTCCCAGTGGGAGAAGCCCAAAGAGTGGCTTGAAAGGTAGCAATGATCTCCACACCCACATTGTTTAATGATTGAAACATCATTAAATGTGATATAAAAGTCAAATAATTGGCTCATTGTATGTTTGATTTGTGCTTCACAGAGAACACAGACAAAAAGAGGCAACAAAGACTGCAGTTGTCAACAGTTTCCCCAAAGACAGGGACTACAGAAGGGAGGCGATGCAGGCGACGGCAGCCCCAAGCTTTGGTGCTAGTAAGTGTGATCCTGTATGTCATTGTACATGACCTGTATACATATTTGCATGACTAGCATTTTTACTAGGACCGGAACGATATGCTTTTATTTAGATTCTTTTACGATTCTTTTGGTGCCAATTCGGTTTAAATTGCAATTCTTCGATATTCCAGATTTTTCGCTTGCTTTTTTAACACCAGACCAGGTGAAAAAGGTGAATGATGATCTTTACAGATGATATCAGGAGCCATACCCCCCCCCCTCCACACACACACACACACACACACAAAAGGACATCATATGCGAGTCAGTTGAGATTTATTCAGCAGACTTTGGGAAAGAAACGGTTCCATTTCTCTGCACACAACACAAACAAGAGCCTTTAAATGAACATACTTTATAATAAAGTGAACTTAAACTCTCATTTCAAAGCCTGGACTGCATGTAAATGAGACAAACAAATATACAATATAAAATATATCTTCTCCAGGATTTATTTATCTTATTTAGCTGTTCCTGTTCTGCATATACCTCAGGACGGTCTTGGTAAGTGCGCAGTAATGTTTGTGGTGTTTCCGCAGTATCCCACGTGTGCCTTACACATACAAATAGTTTTCCACATGTCCAGCTCTGCTCTTCCCTTCAAAGCTAAAAATCCAAAATGTGTCCACACTTTTGAGTTCAAATGTGATGGTGGGGGTTTTTATCTCTGAGCATTTTTGCCAGTTGTCCACCATTCTGTCTTCCCTTCAAGTTTTTCTGGGAATGGATATAACCTCATAGATAGTGGAAGAAAAACATTTTGCCCTCTGCTGGAGACGAATGGTAATTTTCTTTTCACCCGTCTTAAAATGAATCATTTAAATATGGAAAAAATCTATTTTTAACAAAATAATCAATTTAATCATAAAACTAAAAATCCTGATGCATATGTGAATGGATTTTTTTCTCCCACCCTTACTTTTTACCCTGCCCCCTGAAGGGCAGAGGGGTATTGTTTTTGACTTGTTACGCAAAAACTACTAGACCAATTTCTATGAAAATATCAGGAAAGGTTTGACGTGGTCCAGAATAGAATCTATTAAATTTTGCTGAATGTAGGTCAAGGTCAAAGTCACCAAAATTGGGTTTTCACAATAAGAGATAGGGCAAATAAGGTAAAAATGTGTGTAAGGGGGCAGGGTTTGTTATGGTGAGCACCACTTGTTTTTTTTGTTTGGCATCATAAAAGGAATAAATACTTTCTATTACTCTCTCCATACTTATACTAAACTGCTCATCAACTTTTCAGATACAGTCGTTGTGTCGTCAATGTATAGACTGTTGTTGAGCTGATCTTTGGCTAACGAGCACTGAAGAACTGCTTATAAGACTTAAACTACAACTGGCTGAAGGATGTATGCTCATGGGCTGTGATCACAACTAATGCTGTGACTAGATGGTTTGAGACCAGTTGGATTGAATGCTGTACAATTTATTGATTGATATTAATCCTTTTTGGCTTCCGACATTGTGTTGGATTTTGTTTATGTTGGAGATGCACTCATCGGTTTGCGAATGACTGCAACGTTTGGGTTTTGAAATTTTGCTTCCACTTTTTTATGAATTGTACCACAAGCCTAATTTGAAATATGAGGTGGGTTTGTGGCTGGGCACATGAATGTATTTCACTTTGTCTATCATAGCAGTATTTGTGACTGAAACGGTTTCATTTTAATCCAATCTGTGGTTTGTGCAATATGTTTTGCTAAAGTTGAAGAAGTGACTGCTGAAAAGAAAGACCTATCTGAGATGCTGCTCCAATTTTTGTACATCAACATACACTGATTGTTAGACAGATACATAAGAGATGTGAGTGTAAAACAATAGGTTGATTTCATATGATGTCACATTGCTATATAGTCAGATGGAGGGCAGGAAGTCAAGCTGTTGGCAAAATGCCTATGTTTTGTGTAGTTAACGGCTGCGTCGGCCATTCTATCCAAGAGAAGGAAAGGCAATTTTTTTATTTTTTTTTTAACCAAAGATTGCCATTCACAAAGGTCACAAATGGGAAAAGCTCACAGAAAAACCAGTACCAAAATATTTGGGGCAAATTAATTGCCTCAAAGATTTGTTTAATTTAGTGATGCACCAATCAGCATTTTTACCTGGACCTGGTCTCAGTTGTTGAAGTGTTAAATTAGAGCAATCAATTAAAAGAGATGAGAGAAATCTGAGGTGTTTTGAGTTGTGTGCACGTGCATCCATGCTTAGGTGCACGCGCCTGGATATGGGGAGGCAGATGTAACCTATTTATTACACTACCTTGGCACATTTGCTAAAAATAACAACACATGAGGCTACATGCTAACAGACGCTAGTACTCACCAGTTAGCAAAACATAGAAGCTCTGAGTCTGCTTTGACGAAGTTTGGATGCTAATGCTATGTTGCTGTTCACACACTGTTGTTTGTCTTAAGCAATGTACAATGGTCCCAAACTTCTAGTATTAATGAACTATATTTTAAGTATTACAGAAAGTCAAGATGAGATGCACCTGTTCTGTAGTGTGTTTGAAAATGATCGCTATTAATTTACGTTACTTGATTAGCATATTTTTCCGATCACCAATCAGGCTATTATTAGGCAATTTCGGCCAAAGATTATCGGCAACAGATCGATCAGTGCAACACTAGTTTAATTCATGTAAACCTTCATCAGGATGCTATCGTATCACTCAGGAACCTCCGCCATCCTTGTTTCACACGGACTGTTTGAACTGACGTACTGTCCATCTGAACATGTCAAATATGTCTGGCAGCACAGTTCACTCAACTATGTCTATTTGCTCAACTGTCAGTAAAAACTTTGGCGGAAAGTAGCAGCATGTGTAAAAAGCAAAACATGTCAGAAATTTGGGATCATTTTAGGGTTAGACTGAAGAAAAAAAAAAGAATATCTGCTTACAAATATCAGCAGCCTGTATTGGTTATCAGACAAGGCTGATGTTAAAAAAATTAATTTAAAAAAAAAAAAAAAGAAAGGGTATCGGCCTGAAAAAATCCATATTGGTCGATCACTAATCAGTAAAATGTGAATTAGGATTTTCCTCATTTAGATATTGTCAAAATATTGTCATTTCATTACGTTGGTCATTTTCTTCATTTCTTTCATTTAAAATTGAGAGTGACATGCCATCTACCTCAGCCATTGTTCATGAATGCATAGGACTGACCACTCTGCCGTTGGTTACGTGCCAGCTGTACGCTAACGTCTAGGTGCCCAGATAAGGCAAAAGATAATGACCTTCACGATCGTGATTCACATAAATTCCTCAGATGTTCCCCAGACAACAACAAAAAAACAACCCTGCAACCTGAAATGAGAATGTTTACAACCACTTTCACAGAAATAAAAGGAATAGGCCGAATGATGCCATATACAGGTTCGAATATTAAGAGCTGCCTAATATTCATTTGAATGTCTCTTTCTTTATATAACATTCGAATTATATTTAAATGTCAAAATTCAAAGTCAAAGCCCTAGTAGGAATGTCGTGCTCTTGGCATTTTGTGAATGTTGAACTAAATAAGGAAAGACACTGCTAGCTTGTTTTGTAGCCAGTGGATTTGTGGAACTTGAATAGCTATCGTGGCTTCTCTTTGTTTGCTCCCTGTAGAGTTAGCCCAGGTGGAAAAGCCTGCACCAACTCTACCCCAGTCCCAGTCTTCTTCCTCAGGCTCAGGGAGCTTGAATCCATCATCGGGGCCTCCTGGATCATCAGCCTCAACAATCCCTGTGTCCCCAGTCTTGCAGTCCCCCGCCCCCTCACTACTCCAAGACCCTACCTTGTTTCGCCAGCTTCTCCCAGCACTTCAGACCGCCCTGCAAATCAACAATGCCAGTGTGGACATGTCAAAAATCAATGAAGGTAAAAAAAATATATATATACATATTTCTTTACAATCCACCCACTGTCCGTTAGGCTGGTTGTCTGCATGTTTATTAGCAGTCATTGTGTGCAGATGCTTTTAAGTTCATGCTACATGTGGTCTGGTAGCTCAGTGGTGGAGGCTGTGAAATGTTGTAATAACTGGTAGAGACCTGAGTGTTAGGTTGGACATACTGAGTCCTTTCCTTACCTGACATAAAGCTTATTGTGTTTATATTGTCAGCTAAATGTCCTCATCATTTATGCCTCCGATTGTGCAGCTGATTGTGAGCCATGTGAATAACAGGCCTCACATTGAATGTTGAAATATCATTAAGCAGATTATTGTACATCTTGTGCATCCTGACACGTTAACCTGACATTGATGCACATGTTGCTGTATCATTAATGATTACTGTGTGACAGTTGAAGTTGAGGACTACTTGTTCTTGAGTGCCTTTTTGATATGTAGGTATTTTTAGATCATTGTCTAAGAGTCATCTATTGTGGAATTGCTGATTAAGCCAGGATTCAGACCAAATCAGGCGGCATTTAAAAAAACAATAATAAATTCCCTCATACATTTGGAATCCATTCTTAGTATAATATGAAATGTGATAGGAGTAATAGGGATAAAAAGTATTTGTATATGTATTACTGTCCTCATTTTAGTTATAATTTTCTGGAGACACAGGAATTAGGCATTTGGTGCGGGCAGCCGGTATAGTTGAAATATTCACACCTGTATTAGAATAGAAATCAGAGTGAGAATGACATTGAAACCAACTCTGGAAGTATCCCACACAACTAAATGCAGAACTGCCACTGCAGATGGGACAGCACTTGGTGCATAGGAGTGGTGTGGGCAGAGTAGTCACAGTGGGTATGTGTGATTTTTCTGAAGGCTGCAATGAGCGTCAAGATCTGCTTATTTTTTTTATTTATTTATGATTATTTTTTTAATGGTTAGTTTTGTTGATATCGATCTAATACCGATACATTATACAATTACATTTCTGGTATACAGTAAACTGCATTAGATTGAAATGCAAGCAAAGTATCACCCAAAGGTTTTTGTTATTTTTCATAACCTAACTAATAAGAAAAGCACTTGGGGAGGCTTCCAAGTGCTTGGAGAGACTTCAAAGTCAGATCAACCCCCCCCCCCCCCCCCCCCACATCACCACCAAAATCTAATAATTTGTTCCTTCTGCCAGTATCAACATATTCTGAAAATTGCATTAAAATTGAACTGACAATTTTACTTGGAAAAAAAAGTGGTTAAGAACCAAAAACTTTTAATCTATTCTCAGTGTACATTCTGCTTTTGTATTCAGCACTCTATGCTTTGCTTAGCTTGGGAATGACATGAGGACCTATCTATTAGATTTTGGTAAAGATCTGGAAGGGATCCTGGATTCTGGATCACTTTGAAATGTATTCTCCATTTACCGCAATGCAAAGTTTCAAATCCGTCCGTAACTTTTTAAGTTATGTTGTACACAGATGCAGACAGATAAATGCCAGTAAAAATATAAGTTCTTTGGCAGAGGTAATTAGGCTTATGATGTCAGAAGCAGTGGCAGTATCTCCTCAAATGCCCACAATCCTTAACCAGACAGCTATGGTGTCATGTCCCCAGGTCTTGACCTCTTATTTGCACTTCATTTGATGTCAGTCAGACAAATGGTTTCAAAGATCTGAACAAGAGTGTTCATCATTTCAAACGTTTGAATGGACCTTGTGTGCAATCTAGAAATGGTGAATTATCTAAAAAGGAATCAGTTCTTCTTCTCCATGATATTCATTAATATGGAAAACCTAGGACTTGTAAACAGAGTATTTTTCGTGTTATCATATTCACACGAAGAGTATCCACTGCTGCTGCCAGTCAGACCAAAAATATAATATCCCTGAAACTTCTTTTCAGGATTTAATTACATTAACAGGAGTCAAAATGAACATAAGTAGCACCATTCATTCTACATTCCACTTCACTGCAGCCTTGTATTTCCACTGTGGTATCATGACTTGCATAAAAATATCCACACCACTAAGAGAGCGGCAGTAGCTGACATCACACGATCCCGACATGCAATGGTCTAAATCAAAACACCACCATATTGGCAGGAAAGCGCTCTGTTCAAATCACTGCCAGGCAGCTAACTTGTCATTTCCCTACTTTATTATATTTAAAAAATGGACATGGTCGACAGCTGTTGTGCTGTTAACTGCTGTTTATCATAAAGGCATAAATTAGTGTATTATGTGGTGTCTTCATTCAGACTGTTAATGTGATAAACTATTCATATGTCACAAGCAGAAAGTAATTAACCTACACATTAGCACATGGATTGGCTAATTACATTATGTTGCCCTGCTATTTATGCTAATGTAGCTCTGAGGAGGAGATCCTTACCCTTCCAGTAAGGGTGATGCTGTTTTAGTCGAAGCAAAATATTCATCACGAGTCCAGATTGCATCCATTTTTTTAAATCCTTCCAGGCCCCTCCAGAGTAGAACAGAAAGTTGATCCAGTAACTGTATTTGTGTGGATCCTACAGGTCTGGGACAGTGTCCGGTTTGGCTGTCTCAATGCTTGTGAAAAGCGCACCTGGGGCATTGTAAGGGTCTGTGATGTTTAGTCTCCTGAGTTTTGCATTATATTATTTGATTTTTGTAGCTTTAAAGTGTGCCGTGAGATCGACGCTGGCACCATCCATTCTCACACAGATTTTTCCTGCCAACATGGAGGAGTAAACAAATGGAGTCACATGACGTTTACCTGCGGTCGGGTCAAAAGCAGAACCTGATTTTGGGGTTGTAGATCGGACTGGGGCATCACTGAAGTAAATCCCATCCCTGACTGTGCTACTTTGTCCCAGCTTTGGTTTGTATATTACAGTAGAGTTTAGACCAGACTGCAAACCACAGTGACCAGACAGGATGGACTGTAAAGTACCGTATGACGCCACCGGATAAAACGGTTGGGGACAAATATATCTATATCAGACATTGACTAAGACGAAAACGAGGGGAATTTTATCCATGATTTCTATAGGTTTTAGTTCGTTTTGTAAGCATACAATACAGTTTATAATTTTTTTTATTATAGTTTTTATTTATTTCAGTTAATAAAAATGTTTTTTCAATTGTAATTTTTGTAATTTTGTTTGTTTTCAGAAACAATTACAACCTTGCTAGTAACTATACAGTTCCAAGAAGACGGCTAACGGCTAATAGCTGTCGCCAATATTTAGCTCAAACCTGTGACACAGGTGGCTGCCTAGGGTGCCATCTGCTGGAAGGGACAATAAATTACAGGGAAAACAAAAAACAGAAATGTAATAAATATCTGTACAATAAAAATGTTACACTTTACATCACAGGTGTCAAACATGAGGCCCGGGGGTCCAAATGCGGCCCACTACAGGGTGCAATCTGGCCCCTGGGATGAATTTGTGAAATGCAAAAATTCCATAGAAGATATTAATAGTCAAAGAAGTTAAAACCATTTGACATCAATTCAGTCTAAAATGGATCAGACCATAATTATAATGAACAATAAATGATGAAAAACGCAAATGTTCTTCTTTGTAACATGCTAGTACTTTTATTTATTTATTCCCTTTTTTGTACATTAAAACCAATTTAAATAACCTGAAATAAATGTGGAATTTTACCAGTATGAATGAATGTTTCTAAATTCATGTATTTGTAAATCCACTTTTATCTTTTAAGTTGTGATGCACATATATAAATGATAAACTTAAGTGTAATATTTTTATATTATAATATTTTTCTTAATTGTCAGGTTGTTAATATTTTTGTTCATGTTAAATGTTCAAGTACAGTTTGTAGACGTAAACATTTTCATTGTAGAATTTGACATTTTTTACTTTGGAGTTGACATTTATACATTTTTATCCTATTTATATTATTTTACTGGTCTGGCCCCCTTTTATACCATATTAGGCTGAATGTGGCCCCTGGATTAAAATGAGTTTGACACCCCTGCTTTACATCTACTTGACATTTTTTCTCTTAAAACATAATAATCAAGCTTCAATATGACAAATCTTTATTAACTTATCCCACTGTTGAGGATTCGGTCATTTTCATTTATTCCTTATCCACTAAAGGATGACAACTACTGGCATGATCTGAAACCTAAAGATCTAAACCGTGTAAATTATTTTTGATTGTATATTTATTTCTCTCATACTTATGGTTCATTTATATTCATTATCTATGACTATATGAACTGTTATAGATTCATCTTGGATTCCTTTATACATTTATTGCACAATTCAGTTGGTATAGGTATTGCTAATAAATGTCTTACAATAACGCATAGTAATTTCATATTCTCCGAACAACTTTTTTTTTAAATCTAAAAACACAGTGGGCCACTGGTGGGGCTTCCCGAGAAGCCCCACCACCAGGATTAGCAGGATTTGTGGGGAAACCCTGCAGTCATTAATACGGAATTTGGAGTGCAATCAAAACTGCTGACTCAGTTTGTATGGTAACTTCAAGTGCTCTGCAGACAGTGTGTGTAGTTGTGCATATGTGATCAATATCACTGAATTAAAATTCAGAACTATTAAAAGTATGTTTAGTGGGGTTTCATCATTAGTCTATGGAATAGAAAGTGGAATATAAATGCATCATAATCATGTTTTAAAACAGGGGTCTCCAACCTATTCCACAAAGGGCCGGTGTGGCTGCAGGTTTTTGTTCCAACCAACCAAGAGTTCACAGTTTGACCAATTGACTCTCTGCAGACTGAGATCAGTTGATTCATTGATTGAAGTCTGGTGTGTTACTGCTTGGTTTCAACAAAAACCTGCAGCCACACCGGCCCTTTGTGGAATAGGTTGGAGACCCCTGTTTTAAAATGTAAAAATAGCGTGCAGGTCAGAACACTTGAATTGCTGTATCTGTACGAATGCTAACGCTGTGTATGTTCTTTTTAGTTCTCACAGCTGCCGTCACACAAGCTTCATTACAGTCAATGCTCCATAAGATCCTCACCGCTGGACCATCAGCTTTCAATATCACTACTATCCTTTCTCAAGCTGCTCAACTTTCCAACCAAGGTAAATTAACATATCCAAGTAACCAGCAGAACCTTCTAGGTTTTTGCTTCTCTCAATTTTTTTTTATTTATTTTTTTTTATACCAGACTTGAATTTCTATTCTTTTTAGGCAGTCGCTAGTGTAATTTCTAATACAAAGTTTTTCTGCACTAAATTTAGTTTGTCGTCCTTTTTTTTTCGTATCATTCTCTAGCAGCTCAGCAATCAAACCAGTCACCAATGTCTTTAACATCAGATGCATCATCGCCCAGGTCATATGTTTCTCCAAGAATCAGCACACCACAGACCAATGCTGGTCCTCTGAAACCCCTTCTCAGCACGCAGCCGGTCGCCTCACAGCCAAAAGTAAGCCTGTAAAGCCAACATTGTTCTCAACAAAGTATCTTGTTGCATAGGAGAAGAATCTGGGATCATTTCACCAGGGAGAAAAAAAACTATCGCCAAGGGCAAATAAGGTTTGCAATAGGCATGTATCAACCAAAGTGGAAACTTTCAATTTATTTTTGAGTTAAGGGTCTAATTGACCAGTTGACGGGATAATACATTTTCTTTTTAAATCATGGTTTTATACAGGATTTATTTTTTGTATGTTTTCAGAGGCCTTGGGTCTTGTTTGGTTTGTAGTGTTGTCTCTAAACGTATGGAAAGATTTCAGGTCAAGTATTGGGGTTTGGCTGTCTTTGCACAACAAATCTTAGGTTTTTTTTCTTTACATTCCATCTAAGAAATGTCATTTTTAAGTCTGGTCTGACCTTTGTGCTGGGCCTGACACAGGTGATCCACTAGCAAGCATTTGGAACTCCCAACCACACCATTGCCTTACTTCAGGTCACTTGTTGTAGGAGTTTCAGTTTGTATATGGGCATAACTGTGAAATGGCAACACGTGGCTGGTAAACATTTCCCTCTTTAATTCTGTAATTTTAATCAAGAACTGAAAATAAAGGGATACCTTTATCTTCACCCTTATCTCTGCATACCTGAGGAGGAGTTGAATCAGTTAAACACTTAATTTCTGTAAACCATAGATGCCAACAATTACTGACACACTTCCATGAAACATTATGCATCCAAGTATGACTGAGACTCGAGCGTAACATACAAGCATGGTAAACTTGATACTGCTGTTATTGTCATGGTCAGCACAACATTTAGAAAATGCAGCATTGTCCTACACCATGATGGATTTGGTTTTCATGGTGGCAACTTACTGTCCCAGTTTCATGCTGATAGCTCTAGAAGTTCTATTACCTCATATCAGCTTTGTGTTTTGTTTACGTTTTGAGCAAACATTCTAAACTGGTGCGAAATGGTCGTACCACATAGATTAATTAAGCTCTGCGTGAGCTCTGCATTTGCTATTAATACATTCTGCCTTGTATTGCTAGTGTTCAAATTCATCATTGTTAAAGATGTGCCTTGGAGAGATCCCAAAGCTTTCTTTAGGGTCAGTTGATCCGGGCTCTGCCAAAACCTGATTGTCCCCTTCCACTGTCCCAGTACCTAATCCATCCGTGCTCAGGCCTGGTTGCCTCCGAAGTATAAGTCATCACGTTGATTTGCGTCGTACGCATGGCTCAACGTCACCATAAAGCGATTGTTGTTTGTGTAAATGGTTCAGTAGTGCAATGGAGAGCCCACTCGACGACAATACTGCAATGACTCTTCTGTGTTTTTCTGAAGGGAGTCGTCATCCCTCCCTCATTTCCGAATCCATCAACTGTGCGAGGCGACACCCTGGTTGTTGTATGGTGACGTAAATAGTCACTTACTTTATACATCATTATACATGATTAGATCATGGTTAGGTTTTGTGCGTCGCATTCTCTGCGTGCCTGTACGCATGCAGGGCCATTGGAGCCAGGGCCAGGCCCACCTCTTCCAACCAGGGCAAACTGGGGATCTGCACCGTAGCCAGGCGCAGCTCAATTGCAGTCACACTGGCTTTAGAATCCAGACTTTAGGACCAACCAGGTCTGGGTGTTTTGTTTTGTTTTTTTTAACTGACAGCAGAAAATTATGACTGGACAATGTTGATGCGGTCAACCATCGGTCAAACCGTTATCGGTTAACATTCCTAGTCGAAAATTCTCTGCTCCGAATGGGAAAATGGTTAGTTTTTCTATGGGTTCATCAGTGGCATATATGATGTTAAATAATCATCTTAGATTGAAGAGAATATTTCTGCCTGGTCGTGCATTATTAGTTCATCCAGTTTGGTCTGGATGCATTAATTTATCCAAAAAAAAGGGGCTAAAAATTTTAGAGAATAATTTCCCATCTTGATTTAACGGAGAAATAGGACCGAAAGGGCGAAGCTGTTCTGGATCTTTACCCTTTTATGAATCACAGTAATGACTGGTTTTATTAAGGTGGGAGATAGAGCACCATCAGTGTAGGCCTGGATGAACACCTTATGCAAATATAGAGAGAGATTGTTAATTTTTTTTTTGTATAGCTCACCTGGAAGGTCATCAAGGCCTCTGGAGCTTTATTGCTTTTAAATGAATCTAAAGCTTTTGACTTAATGTAGCTGCCCCATTGTCTAATTGGAAGAGATTATATTTACCTAAGAATTCCTGCATTGCTGTATAAACATGTGTTGTTTTTGGAAGTGTGCAAGTTTTTATATAATTAGAGAAATTGATTGTTGATGTCTGTAGGCTTGATCAGGATCTCACTTTTATCAGATTTTATTTTACATATTATTCTACTGCTCAAGTTTTTGACGTGACAGAACTATCAATTTGGTCACACTGCATTTCCACAATGCTTTGTGTAAGCATTGGGCACATACCGTGAAAATTAATAAGGTTACCGCAGGGCAAAGTTCACCAGAATTGCTAGTGGATCACGATCATAGCTCTTTACACTTGTAGAAAAAACCCTTTGGGCAGTGTTAAAACTGCAAATCGTTGTAATCCAGCATCCTATGAGTGATATATTATATGGAGAAACTTCTGGCAGTGAATTATCCTGCAATACACTGATATGTGTCTAAAGGTCATATACTTGAACACACTGCAGTGTAATATAACAGCAGTTTTTACAGTTAATGAATTCCACTAAATATAAATGGGGTGCTAACGGTCAGGTGTGTTTTAATATGAAGATGAACATTGCATTGTATTGTAAAACAATGAATGGAAAGACTCCCAAACAGGCATTTTAGTAACTCGAGTGAAATAAAATGTTACTTGGGAGAATATGTAACTGATGCTTGGGTGGATGAATGAAAGAACCTCTGATGGACAAATCTGCTTATTTTTTTAACCTAGGCGAGTACACCAGCAGTGAAGCAGGCATCTCACTCTCAGCCCAGTTCCCAGCAGCCCCTTTCCAGTGAAAAGCAGCACAGTTATGATGCCACCACTGCCTCCCCACGCACCCTCCAGCGTCAAGGGTAGGTACAGCCCCGGTACAATGATGAGACTGCCTTAAATGTTATGGCATAAATATATAGTTACGTGTACTCATTAACTTCATAGTATAATTGGTTATATTTTAGCCAAATTGTGATATCTGCGCAAAATGAAGTAGCAGTGTTCAGAGAGTTAAATTATGCCAATAGCTCATTATCTGAGGCAATTATGCTTATGAGGCTAACAATGTGTATACCTCAGTCTATTTAAACCACATAATTGACCAGGGCAGTGTAGTATTGTTGCACCATCTAGTGGGCATGAATGGAATAGTTATTGGTCATGAATTCATATCTTAGGATTCTTTAAGTCATTTCTCTATTTACAAAAATATAAATAAAAATATAAAAAAAATATATAAAATTAAAAAATATTTTTATTCCTGAGGGAGGAAGTTGGATCAATGAAGAACATTACTGCTGCTGAAAATAAAATGCAATTTAATGTTTGCTGGTTGAGGTGTTCCGATCCCTCCGTCTGTGTGTGCATCTTTGTCTCATCAGATGAAGGAAGGGGGCTCTCAAGAGAGCAGTGATGTCACAGGACTTTTAGCCAAGTCAATGTGAAAGGCTTCCTTGAGTTCAATTAAATTAACCCAAATGTGTCTATAAAAAAGTAAAATAATGATCACAATATTATATAATTGTTTCTGTAGTGCTCATTAATAAAGAGGTCAGATTTACATTTAGCAGTTAAGTCTGTTTTTGTTATGGGTTTACTATAAATATTAGTGGGTGACTGATTAGGATTTTACAGCCATAACATATTGATCAGTGGCAAGATACAAGTTTTTTAACACTATTTAACACTATTATGTCTGCGTGATCTTGCTTGGTTAATGTAGCACTTAATGTAAAATAAGCGCATAAGGAATACCATCCCATAGCTTCCACTCTCAAAATCTTCTAAGCGTTAAATGTTTTTGTAGACATGCCTTGTAAAATAAACACTGGCTGATGGGGGGGGGGGGTGTTGATCATAAATTATTTAATTGCTTATATTAAATAAAGAACCAGTTACTGCTTCTTTAATACTTTTTGCTTTTAGTGTCATGAGGAAAAATTATTTACTATATATATATATATATATATATATATATATATATATATATATATAATAAATTCTAATAATTTTAATATAATAATTTCCTTTCAGTGTATCATAACTGTAGTGGTTTGAGAGGGAGGGAGACTTGTGCACCTCCTGCCTCTGGTTGCAGGTACAGACGAAGGTAACATGTACCATGTGATCCTCCATCCTAGGGTTGTGTGGAAATGGCTGGTCACCAGTGTTTTACAAGAAGTAATTATTTAAATAACTGATTAATAGATTTAGTTACAGAAAACTTTTGTCTGGCTTTAGGACATGACTACTGTCACACAGGAACAGCATTGACTTTTCTTTAGTGATGCACCGAATAGCATTTTTTGGGTTAAGGTTATCACTGGGGTATCACCGATACTGATCACTGCCGATCACAGAAGGAATTTTAAAAGTCCATACCTTTCATCTAGGTATGGATAGTTACAGCCCTAGATGTAACTATTTGATAATTGCATCTTGGGCTGTAACTATCAAATATTTTTATAATTGAGTATTCTGTCGATTTGGTTTTTGTTTATTTGGGGGGTTTTTTGTGATTGATGAATCCAGAATTCAATTTTTTTTAAACCCTTTAACTTGTGATGCATCATTGGTGAATGTTTTATATGTATGAATTATTCAAAATTTTCATAATTCTGAACATATAATGGAGCAAAACAAAGCAGTGAGTGAGACTAAAAATAAGGTTTGGGATTTTTGTTTTTACTATGGTTTCCAGTTTTGTTGTGATTTTCCTGCACAGCAGCTTTTAGGACAAATTCACACCAGCACGTTTACCTGAAATAGTGTCTCGGCAGTTAAAGGGTTAAATTGGATCAATCAATAAACAGAGATGGGAGAAGACTGAAGTGTTTTGAGTTGTGTGCGCATACATCCGCACACAGGCGCACATGCCCTGGATATATGGAGGAAGATGTAGCCTAATAATTACACTACCTTTGTACATTTGCAAAAAATAATTTCAACACACGAGGCTACATGCCAACAGATGCTAGTACTCGCCAGTTAGCTTTGACGAAGTGCCTTTGAAGTGTGGATGCATTCAGTTTAGATGCTAATGCTATTTTGCTGTGGGCACACTGTTGTCTGCCTTACGCAGCGTAAAATGTTCCCAAACGTCTGCTATTAATCAACTAACTATATTTTAAATGTTACAGAAACAATCAAAGACTAGATGCACCTGTTCTGTAGCGTGTTTGCAAGTTTGAAAATGGTCGCTAGTAATTTACAATACGTGATCGGCAGCCGATTGAATCGGTGCAACACTGCTTTTCTTTAATAGCATGAAGTGTCAGACCATTTATTTATATGTAGTCTTGAGATTTCAGCAGGGGAGATGTGTACTGTATTTGCTTTAGTGGTTTTTTTCCCCCATCTCTGCCTCTTGTAGCTTTCAGTGTTATATGTATGCAGTTAACGGCTGATGCTGGTTGTGTCAAATTTAGAAGAGGGTTTACACACACTTGTCATCAGTTAGAATAGACTATTCAGTGCATCTCTAAATGCTACTCAAAAGTGCCATTTCCTCTCCCTTCACATGCTTACTTACTAGATCAGTGTGTTAGTGCTGTGAGTGCTAATGCCATCAGACAGATCCCATGTACATACTAGACTGAACATGATACTGTCGCAGTCTCTTTTGTAGATGTACACAACTTGATAATGCTCCCCAACTCCACTCAGACTTTTGATTGGATATTTCAGAGCCTCTGTCTCTGCAGTGATTGGCTCAGACATGAGCTGTAGAACGATCATGTTGGCCTCATGTCGATGCTCATCTATTGCTTGTTACAGTGTCTCTTCATGTACTTGACAACTGCAGTGTCTCTGTCCTTGTGTGAACTGTATTTATTGCAGTAGTCAGAGGAGTCCTTCACCGGGTCCCAATCACATCTCCTCTGGCAGCAACAACACCTCCAACTCTGCCTCTGCACCTCCCTCCGCCTCAGCAACCCGGCCACCATGCTCCTTCACCCCCACCCTCGCTGCTCACTTTAATGAGAATCTTATCAAACATGTCCAGGGATGGCCTGCTGAACATGCAGAAAAACAGGTGTGTACCACTCCCGTATCACTGCTAAAGTCATAACAGTATGATACCCAACTTTATGATTATTGTATTTTTTCATGTGTGGACTTAAATCTTAAAATGATGCCAACAGCCGTACCACGCTGATGCATCTATTGTTTCCTTTTTCTGGACAATCTTGATAATGAATTACCAAACATGTTTTAGAAGAAAAAAAAAGATCAGATCTCCAACTAGGGCTGGGTAATAAGTTACAATTGAATGTTTTTTTGGGGGGGTTTTGCTTAAGAAAAATGTAATGTTACCTGTTGATTGTAATACATCAATTGTGAGTGTAGGTAGTTCCCAGGTCATTATGTGAAAGAAGTGCTTTATTTGAAAGTTGTGCAAAATTTAGTTTTTCGTTAGTTGACGTACATTGCAATTGTTCATCATTCATCGAACTGAACAAAGTTTTGCACCATGCACCACATCAAGCACTGACTTAAGGGCTGTCAAAAGTAACACATTAACATGGATTAATCTATCACCATGATTAACCCGTTTTAAAGTCGTAATGCAGTTAACCCATCTGCAGTACAGAATGACTCTGATGATCTGCCAATGCATTTCAGGCAGTTTGTCTAAGTAGTTTGCATTGTACATACACAAATGGTCAGATGGAAAGGTAGAAGATTTGAGTACAAAAAAAAAACAAAGACAGAACTGACTGCCAAAAAATGATTACACACTGAACTGACGACTTGTCCGAGGTGTAGCTGGAATAGGCTCATGTGATCCTAGTGAGGATAAAGTGGGTTCAGAAAATGAGAGACTCTGCAGTTTTCACCGAAACACTTCCATCTTAAAATACATTAATACAAAGTGTCCTTTAGTCAGGGATTCTGCTAGCACTGTGGCTAACACTCTGCCTGGTTTGTAACATAATCATTTAGTGCATATGTATTCTCTTTCTTGAGTGTTTGCTAATGAAAAATAAAATGCAGAATTCTTTTTTTATTAAGACATTTTACATTAAAGAGATGGTATTTAATTGCGATTCATGAAAATTAATTCACAGGAACACTTTGATGTATCTGATTAAAATGTTTAATCATTTGACCGCGCTAATTTAATTAGTTTTTTCTTCTTCGAAAGGAGGTGCGCTATTAAGTGTGGTATAATGTAGTTGCACAGTAAGGATGAACTTTAATCATCTGTACTTGTCTTCAAGGCATCAAGGCTACGTGAAGAAGCGCACACCATGGGGAGTATCTGCATGTCTGAGAACTGCACTGAGCTCAAAAACCTCAGATCCCTCGTCAGAGTCTGTGAAATACAAGCAACATTGCGCGAGCAGAGGTAACCCTGTGTTTGTGTCTTGAGAAATGGGCACCTATTGAAATAAAGGCGAGCATGTATACAGTCCAGAGTCAGACTAACCCCTGCTGTACCCTCTGTCCTCCACAGGATACTGTTTCTGAGACAGCAAATCAAAGAACTTGAAAAGTTGAAGAATCAGAATTCCTTCATGGTCTGAGAACTTCTGGTTGCAAGTTGAAGCGAGCATCGGGGTGTGGGGGATGGGCAAGAAAACGGAAGAAACCCATTGCACATAGGTGGAAGCTTGGAAGGGGGAGCAGTTCTTCCTGAGCCTGATCTTAACACACACACACACACACACACACACACACACAGGAACTGCAGTTGAGTTGGGCTGGTCGGACCGTCGGACTAGGAAAAACCAAGAGGGAGAAACAAAGAGCTGTTGGTGGGCCGTCTTGTTGAGGGGGTAGGGGGTGATTTACAAGACTGGGTTTTGTAAAAACCTGCGGCGGAAAAAATGTAGATTTCTTGTAGATGTTATTATCTATGTTGTAAATATGTTTTGTAGATTGAAGCCATGGAAAGCCATGCCTATCAGAGCTTTTGACATCCAAACTAATCAACGCCTAGGCGGCTACATTCATTAGCTAGCCTCTCCTTCATGTTAACTTGTCTGCAGTTAAAAGCTTCATTTTGTCAGTAGATCATTGAACCAGCGGGCATGTGTCGCGACCTGCACCGTTAGCAGAGGAGGATGTTTTAAGCCATTTCTTTACAAATCAAGTAGAACACACCGGTGTCATTGTCAATCTTTCCTCATATACTGTTAAACTGGTGAATCCTAACATGTACTCGGGCACAAGAAACATCCTCCTCCTCCTCCCATCAGGTCCACCCTCACTTGCTCACAGCTGGTTCAGTGGTCTGTTTGCAGCTTCTGGTGGCCCTGCATTTCCCAGTCTGAAAAAATACAGTGCCTGGTGGTGTGCTGGAGTGAGTGATTTGAAAAAAAAAAAGAAAATACTAATAATTATTAAAAAAAAAAAAATTGAAAGACATTTGATGGCGTGAAGCTTTGGACCATTCCCACTTTAACCCTCTCCTGGCCTCAGCCCTGCCCTGCCACATGACGTTGGCTTCTGACACAGCAACCAACACCTCACAACCCTGTTATAGTTTATTTTTGGGAGAGGATTCTCCTTTTCTTTTTCTTTTTTTTTTTTTGTCTCTCTTCTCTGGATTGTTTTTTTTTAAACGAGCTGTACTTCACGAAGCTGAGGTGGTACCACTGGGTTCATTCCTTTTGTACAGTCGCGAAAACAACTGTGGAGTTTTAGAAAGAAGACACACATGGTTAAAAATAAAAAAAATGTAAGCTTTTCCAAATGGTTTTTAGTCAGTCACAATAATGGTTACCCACACTATTATTTTAGGTGGCAGGTTTGGGCAGAGCACCTCTACAAGTCAGAGCAGGGCAATGAGAGGTGACAAGGTCAAATGTGAAATGTATGTATTGTAATAAACATGTTAAACTAAAGTGAGCACTGGTTATTTTATTGGAGTGTTAGGTTTGATTCATTCGCTAGTGCCTTGTTGAAAGTCTTAACTTGTCATTTGCTTCATTTCTTCTGCTTTCCACCTGTTTGACTTAACACAAGAAAAACAAATCAACAAGCATGTCATGTCTCCAGCACGTTCCATCTTTCTTTTGTTTCCCACCTGTTGAAGAGCAGAGTTCTGAGCTGCAAAGACCTGCCACCCACCCCATACACACACACACACACACACACACACACACTACTATCTATTGAGTCTATAACTGAACTGCATCACATTCAGTAAAGGTGATCACAGCATTGCTTTGTATATTGTTTCCTGAAGTATATGAACAAATAAAATAAAATAAAAATATGCCTCTCCGGGGCTTTGTTCTTGGATTCTTCAAAGGGCAGCAGCCAAAACAAAAAATAAGTAGAAGTAACTACATAAAGTACTTATTTAATGTACTTAAGTAAATTTTTAGGGTATCTACTTGAGTGTTTATTTTTCTGGCAACTTTTACTGCCTACATTTTTTTGCATAAATATCTGTTTTATACTCCTTATATTCTCAGAATAGACTTCAGAGGAGAAATTAGTGGAGAGAAATTGTGACTTTTTGTTATAATTATGACTTTTAGCTCATGATTGTGGCTTTTTTCCCCCAATTCTTTTTCATAATTATGCATTTGTTATCTCAATGACTAATAATTTAGATTTTTGTAACTCACAATTTTGGACTTTTATGTCATCTGCTTTTTTTTTTTATCTCACCTATGACCTTATTAGTGGTGTTTCATCAAAATGTTGACCCCCCCCCCCCCCACACACACACACACACAATTTTTCCTAAATGTTCTGTCCATACCCACTAACCCGAGTACTGTGACCTGATCAAACACATTTTCTACACAGTAACTCAATTATAAAGGCTTTATTTATTTGGATATTTTTTAAACTTAACCGTTTTTTCCTAGTTAATCCATGGTAGAATTTGACTTCTATTACAATTAACAAGTTGTTACTTAATTAAAGCAGCTGAATCAGTACTTCTACTTTTACCAGAATAGTTTTTCACAATTGTAGCTGTGGAGGGTAACAGGGTAAAGAAGACTGACAATAATATGACAGCAACAGGAAAATGGTTAAAAGTTAAATTACTGCTTTGATGATGATCTCTGTATTTAGCTGTTTGAACGTTTTGACATTTCTTCCTTTTTACAGTATAAGTGATTTTAGCTAAAATCAGCCACAATTCAACAACAGATCCACTTCAACTGTTACAGATAACATCCAATCTCATCAGAATCAACAGTCAGTATTTTTATTCATTTTATATTTCTACAAATTTAACACTAAAATATTTGCACCTTCTGACTTCATTGTTTCCACTTAAATTTGTATTTATTTAAATGTATTATTAAATTTGTTTATATAAATGTATTTCATGAAACAGCCTGAGCTTTATCTTAAACTCTTTTATTCTAAAGGTTTTATTTCAACTTTTACGTGAACTTTTAACTTACATTTTTCTACTTACATTTTTTTTCAGCTTTTACCACTTTCTCAAACTTTTAAAACAATTTAATTCTCTTCATCAACTTTACATTTTCACTTTGACAATGATCTCTGAATCTAATTAAATTTTAACAATATTTTCTAATATATGTTTGGACATCTTAATTTTGTCACCATCATAACAAAACTATATTTTTTAAAATTCTTACCAAAGTTAGAGGGTTTATCCATTAAATATCAATAACTCAAAGATCTATGACAAGCTTAGATACGTCTACTTTATTTTTAAGTCTGACTAACAGGTGAAAATAAAACAACATCAACATTTGGCAAAACAAAACTGATAGTTGATATTTTAATAAGTGAAATCATATGTATTTGGTTTGGTTCACATTAATGGTCACTAGGGGGCAGCAGATACATTGTTTACTCTGACACAGACCTGGAAGTAACTAAGTAGAAGTACTTCATTACTGTACTGAAGTACAGTTTTTAGGTATCTGTACTTTACTTGAGTATTTATTTTTATGGCTTTTACTCCCTACATTTTTGTATAAAATATCTGTACTTTATACTCTTTATTCTCAGGATAGACTCATTACTTTTTCAAACTAAACAGTGTGAAAAATAAGTGACTTCAGAGACAAAACCAGTGGAGACTTTTTTATATCATATTTATGACTTTTAGTTCATGATTGTGACTTTTTCCTCACAATTATGCATTTCTCATCTCATATGTATAACTATATTGCATAATTTTGACTTTTTAATCTCATAATTATACATGTTTTAATCTCGTATATGACATTTTTTATGTCATAATGATGATGTTTCATCTATTTCCATTTTTCCTAAAATGTCCTGTCCATATCCACTGAGTATCATGACCCAATAAAACACATCATCTACACACTAACTCACTTTTAAAGGCTTTGTTTTTTGGATACTTTTGATACTTTTGCAACGTTTACTTTTACTCCCTACATTTTGGTATAAAGATCTGTACTTAATACTCTTTACATTCTCAAAATAAACTCATTACTTTTTCAAACTAGACAAATGTAACAGTATGAAAAATATCAGAAATTGTGACTGACTATATCATAATTCTGACTTTTTAATCCCATAATTATCCATTTTTTATCTCATAATTCTGACTTTTTTTCATAATTTTGACTTTTTATCTCATGTTTTAGATTTTTTTTTATGTCACAATTATGGTTTGTTTTTTTTTTTTAAAAATACATCTCCTATTTATGGCTCTTTAATTTTTTTTCTAGATTTCCTGTCTATACCCACCAAACTGAGTACCATGACTAAAATAAAACACATTTTCTACACAGTGACTCACTATTAAAGGCTTTGTTTTTTGGATAGTTTTGACATTTTTATGATTTTTCCTGGTTAAATAAGTATTATTTCATCCATGACAAAGAAATGCAGTTTTACTTTGTACTTTATTACAATGGAGAAGTTGTACTTTTTTTACTTTTACTTCAGTAAAGGAGTTGAATCAGTACTTTTACTTTTACCAGAGTATGTTTTCACACCAGTAGCTGTACTTCTACTTAAGTACAGAATGTGAGTACTTTGACAGTTACAAAGAAACACAATCTATAAGGTACATTTTTTCAAAACTGTAAACACAAAACCCAGAATTCAAACTGCATTCACAAAATATCTCACTTGTCTTACAAAAGCTAACAATTGCCTCAACGCTGTTTTATCTGCACTCAAAAGCAAACACTGCTGCCATAATACACTTTCATAACACATAGGAAAACACTACATCCAATTCATGAAGAACATGGTAAATATATTTGATGTCTTTAAAAAAAAAAACTACTAAAAAAAAAAAAAAAACATTATTATAAAACACTCAAAAATATACCTGGTCATGTTTTCAGACACTAATAAGCATCAATCTCAGTGTAATTCACTGCTGATTATTTCCTATGTCTACCCATCATAAAGAAAACACAGTAAATAAATGAGTAAAAACACCAAAGCAAATGCCATTAGTTTGTGAAGCAGTTCAGATAAAGTCTGCATAAAAGCTTTTGAATGTTCAACCTGTGACACAATGTGGAACATCTAAGACACAGTTTCCCTCTGCTGTGTTGACTTTATGTTTCTATAACAGGGGGTGTCTAAATCCAGTCCTACATGTTTTAGATATTTCCCTATTCCCATGTGATTCAGTTTAACCCTTTAACTGGTAAAAATTTAGGAGTTTTATTTGATCCAGATCTTTCATTCAAAATGCACATTAACCAAACTTGCAGAACAGCCTTCTTTCACCTGCGCAACATAGCCAAAATTAGGAATATTCTGGCTAAAACGACTGCAGAAAAATTAATTCATGCATTTGTTACATCACGATTAGATTATTGTAACTCCTTCTTGTAGCGTGTCCTAAATATTCCCTAAAAAGCTTGCAACTGGTTCAAAATGCAGCAGCAAGATTATTAACAGGATCAAATAGAAGAGAACACATCACCCCTGTGCTCCAAACCTTTCATTGGCTACCAGTTGAGTCTAGAATTGAATTTAAAATCCTCCTCCTTACATATAAAGCCATTAATGGTATGGGCCCCTCTTATCTTAAAGATGATCTGGTTCCGTACCAACCCAATAGAACCCTTCGTTCTCAGAATGCAGGTTTATTGAAAGTTCCTAAGGTTTCTAAAAGTACAGTAGGAGCTAGAGCCTTTAGTTATCAGGCCCCTGTCTTATGGAATCAGCTTCCCTTTAATATTAAAGATGCCGACACAGTCTCTACATTTAAAATTAGGCTTAAAACATTCCTGTTCGAGAAAGCCTATGATCAGGTTAGTTAAAAAATTATGTGGTGTATGAGTCACAGTTCAGTCTAGGCTGCCCTAGGAGTTAGAATGCTGGGGAAGTACAGTACACTGAGTTCCTTCTTTCTTCTCTTTCTCTCCCTCACACCTGTTTCTGTAACTTTTACAACCTATCTTTCATACCAAGTCTGTTCATGACTAGTCACCTGGTGTCCCCCCCCCCCTGGGGGGAGTGGTGGTTTTCCTGACAGTGTCTACACGGGAGCCATGGACGACAGGATCTGCAGTTTCTCGCCTGTGCCGACCTGTGACCCCGGACCACCGCCCCTGCCTGTCTGGACCAGCCCCCCTTCCTGCATCTATATATGGACGTTCATCTATAGCCTGTCCGTCCATGGGAGTGGATCTCTCCTTCAATGTGGTTCTCCTCAAGATTTCTTCTTTTTCCCACTGGGTTTTGGAGTTTTTTTCTTGCCGAGAAGGAGGGTCTAAGGACAGGGGATGCTTGGGACCTTTTCGTGTATCTCTGTAGTTGATTGTGTTTTTGTAAAGCCCTTTGAGACGACTTTGTTGTGATTTAGGGCTTTATAAATAAAATTGAATTGAATTGAATTGAACTCCTGAAACTTTAGCAGTTCCACAGTAAAAAAAAAAAAATGTTAATAATTAATAACTGTTAATAACTGTTAAAGTTTCAGAGTAGTTAAAGGGTTAAAGTGAATCATGTGGAAGAGGAAAATATTAAAAACATGTAGAACACCGGCCCTCGAGGACTGGATTATTTGGACACCCCTGTTCTATAAGGTTCTACAAGCTCTCGCAGAGAATATTTGTTCCATTATCTCATGGTGAGTGAGACAGATCCTGAAGGAAGTAGGAGACAGTCTGTCTGTCTCAGACTCTTGACAGAGACATTGATATAATTCACATCAAAGACAGAGAAGGAAGTCTGGGGGTGTTGGAGGAAGTGTGTGTCACCACAGTGAGATTCATTGTCCACTTGGATCATGGATGTTGAGCTTCTGAACTACTTTTGTACAATGAACATTCTGAGCAGTTAGGAATTATTCAATGATCATGTTACAACTTTAACCATAGATTTCAGACATATATATATAGCACAGGTGTCAATACTCCAGTCTTCGAGGGCCGGTGTCCTGCATGTTTTTAGATATTTCCCTCTTCCATGTGATTCAGTTTAACCCTTTAACTCCTGAGAAAAGGAAAAAAAAATAACATAAAATGAGCAACAACACAAACAAAAGTAATAACAAAGTAATGCAATTATTGTTAACATGAGCAAAGTAAGACACAAATGACAGAAAATCAAAGAAAAATACTAAAATCTTTTTTTTTTTTTTTAATTTAGAAAAATAAATAAAATGAGCAACAAAAACTCATAAATACTTACAAAATGCCAAATGCATTTTCTGGACTATATACAGACACACATTACACTCACTGTGGAATGAGGTAGAGCATACAATTTGTCATTAACATATTGTGTTGTGGCCTTGGTGTGTTTTTTGTTGTTGTTTTTTTTTCCTATGCATTTATTTTTTGTTTGTTTTGGGTGTTTGTTGGTCTGCTTCTTGATGTTGTTATTCTTGTATGTCTATTAAAAATAAATAAATAATTTTTTTTTAAAAAGAGCCAAATAATGTGGACAATTAGTATTGAAATTTGGTCCCAGCAATTTTAATTTTGCCTTTAAATAATAAAAAAAAAGTTTAAATCTTGCTTTTTTGACACCTTTTCCATGCACAAAACTAAACAGAAAACAATATGAATATTTAAACAAAATCATCCATTCAGAAAGCATCAGCGCTGATAATGATGCAATGACTTCCAGGTGTAATGTAAGAGGGAAACATCTAAAACATGCAGGACACCCGCCCTCGAGGACTACAGTTTGACACCCCCCTCCCACCGTCCTCCTCATCGTCTGCAGACACCCAAGAGCAGCAGCAGTCAGGGGCTTTTGTTAGGCTAAGTCTCTCCTGTCTGATGTGGATCACACCTATGACTCCTGCCCTAATGTGTGAAAGGACACACAACCTGTATAGAGTAATTACACTGTTACAGGACCTCCTGCGCTCAAAGCTTGTTAACGCTCATCCTCTCAGCTTGAAAAGACATACAGTTTTGTTCCCTAAGTGATAGATTTTTATGCAAACATGACTCTTTACAAGAAGAAGGAAACATTTATACTGTCTACAGCAGAGGTGTAGGGTAGATGAATTTATGAAATGCAAAAATTACACTAAAATATAAATCATTTTAATTTATGGTCCACATTCAGACCAATTCAGTCTTCTAATAACCTATAAATAATCAAAAGTTTAAAAAAAAAAAAAAAAAGATATTTGTAAATGTACTTTTTATCATTTAGTGACACTAAAACAAAATATAATTTCCCCCCCCAAAAAATCTGAACAAATATGAAAAATTGGAAATGTCTTAAGAGAAGTAAGTAGAATTTTAATAATATTCCACCTATTACTAAATATATTGTGTATCTGTAGATCCAGTGTGACATGTAAGTTAGAATGTATATGTGTAAATAATAAACTAAACCCTAATATGGTTTGTTTTCATAATGTAATTAGACTTTTTTGCTCTAAAACAGAGCGACAAGTTTGGTGTTGACATTATTTCTATATTAAGTTTTGGGGTGTTTTTACTGGTTTAGCCCATTTCAGATTAAATTTAGCTGAATGTGGCCCCTGAACTAAAATACATTTGACACCTCTGGTCTACAGCCTATCTATATTTCAAATGAAAATAAAATATAGAAATATACAAGGAAAAAAGATAAAGGAAATGTACATAGGAAACATCACAGAAATAAATGAAGGGATACAAATTAACAGAGCAAAGATATAAAAAAAAGGACAATGTAAATTAAGAAATTGTATGGAAATAAATGTATCAAGCCATTTTTTTTTATGTTTTTGTATATATTTTTAAATATGGCATGGCTGGTTGTCCATACAAGTAAGGGTGATTTAGAAACAAAAAATTAGAAAAAATAAATAAATTCTATTTGTTACCTACTTTCCTATCTGCTCATTTGCTGTTGTTGTTTGTTTGCTTTTTGTTGTGTTTTAGGTTTTTTTGTATATATGTATATGTTTCGTACTTCAATTATTTATTATGATTATTATTGTTGTTGTTATTGTTATTATTTTTATTATTATCATCATTTTTGTACTATACACTCTATTGCTATAAGATGAATTCAGGTTATTGGGGAAGTGAAGAAGGGGTAGGATTAAATAAGCTTATGCTTCATCCTACTCCTTTTCGGACATGTCATTGTGTATTATTATTATTATTATTATTATTATTATTATTATTATTATTATTATTATTATTATTATTATTATTATTATTATTATTATTATTATTATTATTATTATTATTATTATTATTATTATTTATTTTTTTATTTTAATTATTGTTGCTGTTGTATTGATTATTGTTGTATTCTGCACATGTTCGAAATAAAGCATTCAAAATCAAAATGGGTATGAAATTGGCAATCTACAAAAACCAAAGGTTAAAAAATAAGGTATCTACATGTAAAGGTATCTAAAAATTGATTATATGAGTCAAACTAGTGTGATGTATTACTTATTCATTTTACTCCATCACCAACTGAATATGCAGGACCTGATAAAAACCACCTTTTCAGTTTTGGTTTCTACCACTAAGTGGTGCTGGTGAGCCATCTACCAATAAAAAGGTTCAACTTTAGGTGCTACAACTACTGAGAATTAAAGGAGCATGTCCGGTATATTCAACTGATCTAAGAACATTCCCATTGAAATGTGTAATATCATAATATGAGCTGGTACCAGGGCTCACAGTGTGGGTCCTATGGGCTGTTTCCCACGCCTTCAGGTCCTCATAGACTAGAGGCTGATCCACATTGAGAGCAAATCACACCCAATATCACCGATGTCCATCAGGCAACTGACATGACCTGCTATGACTGTTTCTGTTCACTTCCACCTTCACGTGCACTTCTTACAGATAACTGATCTAAGAGCAGCCGTGGACTGGCGCCTCTGTGGAATTGCTGATAATTAGGTTAATTGTAGTGTGGGGTAGTGTGGGTTCCTTGAAATAGGATTTTGCTCCTGTTGTCTGTGTTGATGAAGCCTGAACCATATACGGGATGACCCTTACCCTACCTCACCCCACCCCTACCCCACGGCGGCAACCATAACTTTACAAATGAATTTGCATTTACTAATACGTACTTTGCATTTTCAGTCTTTTTTTTTTTTTTAAACACATCTTCTAATTATTAATAATTGCACAGAGTATGGTATGATGGATGTTTTTTTATATTATTATTATTATTATTTATTTTTATTTTATTTATTTTTTTTACTTTTCATAAATATTCTCTTTATTTGATTTTCCCGCCTGAATTCGCGTTTGAAACGGATTAAGTTACCATAAACCTTTAGCATATACGTTAGCATAAACGTTTTGCATCGTCGACAAAAAGGGTAATTGTGTGTGAGCTTGTTGTGTTGGTGTTTAAAGCATCGTCTCCGTGGCGCCATGTGTCTTTTTGGATTGCTAATTTCTTCTCCTCCCTCCAACAGTAAGCGGTCTGGTAGCCTGAAGGAGAGCCGGCTCACAGTGGCGTCGACCTGGCTGACAGCAGGGACACATGCCGCAGGTAGCACCCGGACCGGACCGTCTACCTATCACACACAGACGATTAGTTAAACATGCAGGCATAAAGACACACCTTTGTAGCTCTTATATTCTATATCAGGGTTCTCAAACATGCGGCCCGGGACCCAAATGCGGCTCGTTAAATGGTTCTAATGCGGCCCGTGGGATAATAATCTATTAAATGACTCCATAGTTCCTTCTCAGTTTTTTCTTTTGCTAATAAATAATGCCAACTTCAACTTTTTGCCATTGTTTGATTGCAAACAATAATATTCAATTAAATATTTATATTTATTATCCTGTAAAAATAAAATGTGAAATGTGAACAACCTGAAATGTCTAAAGAAAATTATACAAAATTTGACCCATTTTCTGCTTCTGTTAATACGAGATTAGTGTCTTTGTAAAACCGATTCATAATCCATGTTGCCCACATGTATTATAAATCAGTTTTACAGAGACACTAATGATAAATTGAAGCAGAATATTATTAAATGGTCCTTATTTTCCTTATGAAATTTAATCTCTTTTTGTATTTGGATACTTAATAAAAAAGATATTTTCATAATTTAATGTTGTGGGGGGTTTTTGCACTAAAACAATGACAAAAATTTGGAGTTGTCATTATTTATAGGTTATGATGTTTTAATTTTACTGTTCTGGCCCATTGGAGATCAAATGAGGCTGAATGTGGCCCCTGAAGAAAATGAATTTGAGACTCCTGTTCTATATAATTAAATATATTACTGTATGTTACACTGTCCCAGCACAATTATGTATAAATGTAACTGTTACTGGCACTGTGCTGTGAGGAAATTACACAACTACAAATCAGTTACTTCACTGTTAGTGTAGTATTTTAAAACACTTGTACTACTACTACTACTACGACTACTAATAACAATAATAACACGAGATATAGTGTTATGGAAATCACTTGGCATGAATGAAGCACAGGGCTTAAAATGAAATATCAATTCAGATAGTGATAAATAGGTGGACTGGAATACTGGCCATTTGTAATTGAAAAATAAAAGTATCGTAACTTCATTAGAAGAAAATTAACTGTCAAACTACTTCTCTTTGTTGATCTGCAAGATCTACAAAAAGAGAAATACTTAAGGAAAACTAATGCTGTGGTCAGTGGAGCTGATTAACTCCTTTAGTAAATAAATACTTAAGGCTAAGGTAATTTTTTTACCAGCAATCACATGGAAAGCCACTATCATGTTTTTAATCATTCATCTGCTAAGAGAAACAAAACTCAACTTTATGATTAGGAATAGTTGACAAGAACAAACACAAATCCTGAATGTGTTAATACAAAAAGAAAACACATTTATTAGTGATTGTAAATATTATGTTACAGGTTCTAAAATGATATTTCTTTACAGGTGGTTTTATTTATTTATTTATTGTCATTGTTGCTAGTTTTGTGTTTTGTGTTACTTCTCAATTTACACAGACGACTTAAATAAATCTATTTTATTTTGAAGGGTGGCACCGGAAATGCGTCATCTCTTATCCTGAACGGTGGTCTAACCAATGGGGTTTCAGGGGGCGGAGCTCTGACAGACCACAGCTATTTCTCCTGCTAAATCTTGCCCGGCCTCAGTATTGTGTGCAGTGTTTGCTCCAGCGGTGTAGCTTGTCTTTTTCTAACATTTCTCCGTTCAGGAATATAAAAGTGATGTTTCACCGAAACATACCGCATAACAAGACAGAGGAGGAACAACGGTGACTGCTTTCTACGATTTACCCTTTTAAAAAAAAACTTTCTTCCAAGGAGTATATTTTTGTGTTTCCTATTTTTCGACGTCAAGAAAAGCTCTGTTTGCGTCTTCAGTAATGCCGGAGCACTTTTAGACAACTTGGCGTCTTCTTGTCTCCATGCGGGAGGAGACGCCGCTCGTTGTGTGCTTTTATTTTTTTAATTTTTTTTTGCCACTTTTGTATCCCGTTAAGGATCAATAGTTGTCCTATCTAGTAGCCGGAATGCCTTGTTTTTGGCCGTAGCTCCATGTAAATCTTTTTGTCGTCCAGCTCTTTGCCCAGCGGACTGTACGGCTGCTGCTACTGGATATACGAGGACTCCTGCGCATTAATTCGGTGTAAATGGATCGCCAGTCCAGTTTCATTTCCATTTGGCTACAACTGGAACTCTGTGCCATGGCTGTTCTTCTTACTAAAGGTATCCAAAACCTTTACGGTGTGGAAATGGACGTGTGTGTTAGGTTCTTCATGTCAGGAAATGCAATATTTAGAAGGACTTAAACCGAAAACCCAACTGAACGGACCTTACTTGACTTTTGACAATAGTTTTCTTCAAAATATTAGTTTCGGAAAGTCAGTACATTCATTTATAATCTAATAAAAACGCTGAGTAATAAACTTAACTTAATAATAACATAACTTAGAAAGGCTGACATTGACCAACTTTGTAATGACAGCTAATTTCTTGGACCGGGTTTTGTGGACAGAACATCACTTTACTAGTGTTCCTTAGACTGATTCTTTCTTTCTTTCTTAAATAATAACAAATTAATGACAACAAGTTAAGTCATAAATTAAACATATGTCTGAACTATAGGTGAATTACCCACTTACTATTCCACTATAATATAATGTATCTATTTATTTTTTTATTTTTTTTTTACAAAATTGTAACCCTGTTTTGAAGCTTTCATTCATACAAGACTGAGCAGCATTAAAAGCCTCAGTTCCCCCCCTCCCAACCCACAAAGGGGCCTCTCCTTTCTAATGAAATATTCTCCAAATGACCTGCCTGGGCTCTGCTGCTCCAATCATTCACAGGGAAAACACTGATCTGATGAATGTGCTCCTACACTGCAAGTTGGTGCATTCAAAGAGGAGCTACCACTGAGAGGAACTTAATTTAGTTCAGACACTTTCAGCTCCATTTACTGAGCTCCCACCACATACTTTTGAGGAATACGTAACCTCCAGATATATGGTCTTGTAGAAATAATCTATTGTCACTGGTGGGTGTGAAAATAGTCCATGAAGTCCAAACATTTGAAGCAGTATTTTTATTGTCACAGAGCAGTTTCTTGGTCTACATTTCTGTGTTTGATCAGTAAACCAAAATAAAAGGCTGAAGTAATGTATGGGTCTGTGTAAAAAAAAAAACAGGCAGCAGTAATGATAAGGTTTGGAAGCTCTTTGGATGGGACCTCAGTGCACCCTGCCCCCCCCAGGCTGTCCTGACCACAAGTAAAGCTTTGCGTGCAAACGGGAAGAGGAGACTCCTGTGCCGTTCTCCGGCCCCCCTCCTCCTCTTTACGAGTTTCCATTTGGGTTGAAAGAAATTGACTTTGGCAAACAAACCACTAATTATAAGCTCCGCAGTTCCTGTTTTATAAAACCGGACAAAAACGGCAATTTTTGCACGAGGAGCTCACTGTAAATGAAGACTTGATTAATATAATTAAAAAAAAAAACAACAACCTCCCAATATGCCCATGAGATGTGTAAAGCTACCTGGCTGTTTACTGCAAGGCTTACCACACACTTTAAGAGCAGGGGCTTTGAACATAAGTGCTTATTCAGCTACACACCTAATGAGAGGGAGCCAAGCTTGAAAAAAAAAAGTATTTTCCCCTTAGTTGTATTCTGTAAGCTTTAAAGTCAGATAAAACTAAGTGATTATGACTAAATTGGACTGCTGCGGTAGAGGAATGTATAGTACATACTGATCCTACAATCTATAATTGTTGAAGGCATCACTTTTGTTTGCTCCTTTATTGTGTTTTATTACACTTATCACATGACATGATCCAAGTCCACCTTGTATGAATCTGTCTCACACTTGCATCTTTTTTCTCTCTCTCCATTTTCAGGAGAAATCAGGTGTTACTGTGATGCGCCACACTGCGTGGCCACCGGATACATGTGTAAATCAGAACTGAATGCCTGCTTTACCAAGGTATTGGACCCGCTAAATGCGAACTCTCCACTCACCCATGGCTGTTTAGACCCTATCGCCAATGCTGCGGACATCTGCAGCAGCAGCTCTAGAAGTACAGATGTCCTCAGTGGGACATCAACAGTGGTGACACTTGAGTGCTGCCACGACGACATGTGCAACTACAGAGGCCTGCATGACCTGCCACACACCAGGGATTCCACAGGTAAATGGGAAATATGGTGGAGCTTGAATCACTGGATGTCTGTGTTTGCTTTTCGCTAAAACTGAAACATGAGATTCTCTCAATTGCTTTCAAAACGATTGTGCTCTCTATGGGGATTTTTTATTTATCCTCCTGAGTTAATAGTCAGTATTTTCCTCTTTTGCATTCCAGAGGCAATGCGTTTAGGTGTAGGGTTCTTCAAACACTCTGCTGTTTATGGACATGTGGGCCACCCTTGCCTCTTCGCCCCCCCCCCCCCACTTCCCAGCTTTCCAGAACCTTGGTTTGACTTTTAATGCGCTGCAGTACTGCGCCTGGGAAGCCAGAGAGCAGCCAGTTTACCTTTAAGCACTTGGAAAGAGATCAGATATATTTGTTTTTTTTTTTTACTATGTGTGCACCATGTAATTTTCCCACTGAGTAGGAATGTGCCTTCCTTGTAGAGGGGAATATTCCCTGACAAGTCTGCATGTTGGGCAGTGAAACAGACTTGTTGAATTTATGGAAAGGTGCAAAGATGGATAGAGAGGAAGGGGAGCTCTCCTGGGGGCTTTTGCTGCTGTGACAGTGTCCAAAGCACATTGCAGTTTATTAGCTCAAATTAATTTCTGGCCGTCAGTTAGGAGAAAGTGACTCCTTTGTTTTTACCCTGGTGCCCTTTCTCACTTCTCCACTCTCATCTGTGTATCTCTTTTTTTCCTCTTCTGTGATTATTTTATTCACATCACTGCTCATTTCCATCCAAACAGCAGCCCATCTGAAAATATGACCTTAAAACCACTCACTAATATCTATATGGACCTCAGCTGGAAGGTTAGGATTCACAGAATACCAGTACTGTAACTAAGTTGTAGGACAATTGGTCAGGTTACAAAAGCAGAAATTATCTTGATATTCAATGCATCATGGTGTTTGACACAATATGACTGCTACCAAAAACATGTAGGAAAACATGTAGAAAGCTCTAAGCCACGTTTGCAGTCATTTAAAACCCCTTCAGATTTGGTCCATGCATAGTGTACATGTGCATATTGGATGTGATATGATTTAATGGGTTCTGATTTGGCACCAGATATTAACACTAAGTTTGCTGTGTGTTTAGAAATGATAACGGCTTATGGTGAATAAGATGATGTGGAACCTTTTAACAAAACTGTCTTTGCAAATCACATTTGGTAATGGCCTGTTCAGCTCATTTTATCTGTGTTACTTTTCCACTGCTCCTCTCCCATAACAAGGAAATTACCACTACTATGAATATTTGTATTATATTTGATATTATATATGTATTGTATTGTCATTTAATTGCTACATTAAAATAAAGTGTATGCTACATGCTTTAGAAGCAACATAATTTCATATATATAAATAGGTTTTTCAACACCAGAATTTTTCCTCAGCTGTATTAAAACTGCATAAAAAAGAATGCAATTCAAACAGATAATGGGTTTAACAGACGGTTCTCTCTGTTTTCAGATCAGAACAGGTATCCACAAGACAACAGGAACCTGGTGACACGGGTTCAGGAGCTGGCCTCGGCTAAGGAGGTGTGGTTCCGAGCAGCTGTGATTGCTGTGCCCATCGCAGGTGGTCTCATCCTGGTGCTGCTCATCATGCTGGCATTACGGATGCTCCGCAGTGAGAACAAGCGTTTGCAGGACCAGCGGCAGCAGATGCTGTCGCGGCTCCACTACAGCTTCCACGGCCACCACACCAAGAAGGGCCACGTGGCCAAGCTGGACTTGGAGTGCATGGTGCCTGTTACGGGCCATGAGAACTGCTGTCTGACATGTGACAAGATGAGGCAGGCAGACCTAGGCAATGACAAGATCCTGTCTCTAGTGCACTGGGGGATGTACAGTGGCCATGGAAAGCTGGAGTTTGTATGAGTGACTGACTTCCTGTGTGGAACTATGTGACACAAAGAGCCAGGACTGCTTCTCAATCGTTGGCTTCTGCTTTTTTTTTTCTATTTTAAATGACATTCCCACAGTGCGTTTCATCCATTGGACTGTTGGGTTTTCCTTTTTCTGTTCTTTTTCTACCCAGTGGCGAAAAAAAAAATACAAGACTGATCTCATGCCATGTGAGTTTTTTTTTTTTTTTTTTCTGCTAGAGGAGCACTTTACTTGAAAATGAGAGGCAAAGCAGCGAGGAGCTTAATTTAAACTTGAGAGGGTAGGACTGAGGCAGAGTGAGAGCTCTGTCGCTGCTCCTGAGGATCCTGGACTTGACACTGAGCGCTGAAGGATTCCAAATCTGTCTTATTTGCACATTTGTAAAACAAACAAACGATTTAAAAAAAAAAAAAAAACACAAAAAGTTGTTGCTTAAAACAATTTGACACTGACACCAGGGTACAAGAGACTTGTATGAGGAGTAAAAAGAGAGTTGAGAATTCAGTGTTTGACTGTAAGTGTGCACACTCCTCTGTGTACATTTCATGATTCAAGCTTATTGTTCATATATATATATATATATATATATATATATATATATGTTTGATAAAGTGACTGGTGTGTCTTGCTCTGGGTGAATGTCCAACATCTCTCTCTGTGATCAGACTTTAAGCTTGATTGTGAGGGTGAAAGAAAACCAACCATTAAAAGTGATTTTTTTATTTATGTGATGAAGTTTGTGCTTTTTACTGCTCTCGGGGTCTGGGTTTGAGCATCTTTAGGTTTAATTCACAGCTGTGTGTGATTGTGTTTCCCAGTCTGTGTGGGAGTGGTTTGCGTTGCTTGCTGTTTATTGACAGTAAGGCCTTGTTTTACAGTAGAGCTACATCTGTCTCAGGCGTTCTTAAAAAATCCTCTACAAAGGTCAGGTTTTCAGCTTCAAATAGCTTCCACTCCCTTTCCTCCCAGACTTGATATATCCTGGAAGTAATATTTTATCTATTTTATACTCCTCATGCCAGGAAACACCTCCCCCGCTCTAATTTACTGAATATAATTTAGTGAAAACCCTGACCCTTGTGTTCAGAAACAGCAGAGTGGTAGGAGGGCTTCTTCATATGCATTTTGTTACATAATTAAAATCCACAATTCTTTAGTGATAAGATTCTTTAGTCTTTGCTTATGTTCTAGCATTTCATCCTCTCAGTTTAAAGTCATGTAAAAGCCCCACACCAAGTATTTGCTTCAACTCCAGGATGATATTTCTGCCATTAATTCTTAAACCCATCAACTCCAGTGAGCGTCATTAATCCAGGTTCTTCATTACTATAAACACACTGTATTTTGTAGACATTAAAACATTCTGTAGAGCATCTCCTCCCAAACACTGTCGAGAGCTCTAGGCTAAATACATGTTTGACAATAATGAATGTTTTTATTTTTCTGATCATCTGAAAATTAAATGTATTGTCTCGAGTATGAGATTTTACTAATGAGGAAACAAAAATAGGAAAACAGTGTATATGAACATGCACAAAATGGATGTGTTATTTATCAGTGGTTGATCTATTTAAGATAATACTAGAAAGCCAGAAATAACCACTCAAAACATTATTATTATTAATTCACAAATTCACTCTTCTCATGATTTATAAAGATCTGAAGTTTGTGGAAATTGTCCACAGGAACAAGTTTGGAAAACACTTAAATACAGTGCCAAATGGAAATAAGTCCTCACATAAATGCATAATAAACTGTTTTGTTTTTCATATACTTTTTACTCAGTATTTCCAATTATTATTTTACCTTCAAAATAATTTGCAAACCTTTCTAATGACTTCTCTTAGTGGGAGATGATGCTTGTGTATTTAGTCAATAACACAATTAAATCCCTAAAGTAGACATAAATTAGATTGAATTCTATCATCCTATTAGTTCTCTAGTAGTTCTGACTACTTAAATAGTTCTGTGCAGCAAAAATGTTTATGCCTCAAACAACTAGTTAGTGCAATAAAAATATTAGGCTTAAATGAGTTTATTTTGTGAAGCTCTCTCTTAAAACTTACAGACTCAGAGCAAAATTAAGTTAATAGAGTTAATATATGCTTTACTTCTAAAGAAGGGAAAACCCTCCCTTCACATAAGTATAAATAAAAACTATATATACTGACGATAATTGACATTAAACCACTTTTGTTGTTAACAGTGAATGATGGCTTTTCTTTGTGTCTTTTTAGATCTTTTACATATTATTACATCATCTCTGTCTTTTTGATTTGATTTGAATACTTTATTTCGAACATGTGCAGAATGCAACAATAATAATAATAATAATACACAATATTTTTATGTCATTTTGTCTTGTCACATCTTTTAAGTCAGGATGAATAGAAAGTACAGATTTTAGTTTTAAAATATGAGAAGTTAAAATGAATGTCAGAGAAATAATACTCATGTATAGTACAGATGAACAGCTGAAAACTCAACTCAACTAAGTATTCTCTTCAGAGTTACATCCACACTTCTTACTTATGACAGTGAGGTCTCAACTGCTCTTAAGGTTAAAGGTCAAACAGTACCACTGCTTCCTGGAACACAGACATTATGTGGAGATTGTTTTGAGCCTGAATTCTTGCAAAAAAAATGTGCACACAGAAGCAACGGTAAAAGCTTGATTTTGACAGTTTGTTTGGAGACTGGGGTCAGGTTTCTGTCGAGCTCACTCTTCAGGAGTTTTTTCTAAACTTCTGTTGAGTATTTACATTTCTAAAAGTCCAAATGTCACAGTAATCATGAGGCGGACCGCAATACTCTGTGTATTCTGTACTGCCTGGGTCACAAAAAACAAAATGGGGACTCTTAGAGGGTTGAAAAGTTCACACCCTACAGTCTCCGTAGTTGCCATGGTAACATACAAGCAATCCAGTAAGTAGTTTAAAGTCGAGGCTGGGCTTTGGTAAAGAGTGTGTCTCTGTACTGAGCACTGACCCTTGTTTCTTTCCATTAGGAGGACAGGAAAACACTATTAGCAGCTAACCACTTAAGAGCAGCTTGCATTAGTGAGGCTCAGCTCACGCCCTGGGCCTCCCCCAGGACTATTACCCCTGTAATAATAACAATGTCCTCTGCCTGGCCTGCCTAATGTGACTGCTGTTTTCTTTAGACTGATTCCACTTTGCTGGTTCACCCGTAGGTGTCAGGTGGTTACAGTGAGGTGAAAATCATTGTGTGTAAAGCCTAAAGAGTAAAGGTCCTGTTTTTAACATCGCTAAGGCAGATTCATGTGTTGAAAAGTGGTCAAGTAATTGAACTATACACAAACACTGAAGTGGCCTGTAGAGTCCTCATGGGTCTGACTTAATGGTTTAATAAGTCAAATTCACACTCACTGTTAATGTGAAGTTTGTGTTTGAGTCTGTGATATAGTGGGAACTGCTTTTCTCCACTAATGGTGACTAAAGTTGTACAGTGTTACAGCTGTAAGAGAGCAGAATAATACTAACAACAACAACAACAACAACAATAATAATAATAACTAGAAAAGCATTCTGAGAGCGCAGACCTCCTCCAAGGTAGCCCCCCCTCCCAGATCACCACCAAAATGAAATAATTTCATCCTGTTCACATTTCCAAAATATCCTGAAAATTTCATCAAAAGTTTTCGAGTTATCTTGAACACAGACAGACAAACAGACAAACAAACACATAAACGCCGGCAAAAAATAACCTCCTTGGCAGAGGTAATAATAATAATAATATTTTTATACAGATGCAGTGGTTATCCCTCGTGCCTCACAGTAAGAAGGTCCCTGTTCAATTCCCACACCAGACCTTTCTGTGTGGAGTTTGCATGTTCTCCTCGTGTCTGCGTGGGTTTTTTCCAGGGACTCTGATAGGTTAACTGGTTACTCTATATTGTCCATACACAGTATTAACAGTATGTGACAGTATGTTTATGTATGAACAATGTTAACAATATTCACAGTGTGTATTACCTGTGAAAACACTATATACATCTGAACAGTTTTCTCTAACTCCCACATCACTTTAAGTCATTGTATGGATCGAGCTTGTGAATCACTCTATAATCACTAATGTAGAAGTTATCTTTTAACCACTGCTTCTGTCCTTCTTTATATTCTATTTATGTTTTATATCAACAATCATATTCTTTTAATCAATGCTTCTTTTTGTCTCTTTTTTTTGTTGTTATAGTCTCTGGTGTTTCATCGGCGGGGGGCCGACAGCTGCTCGGAGGCAGCTGTCGGTTCTGGTGGCTCTTGTGTCTCCTTGGGGTCTGCTCCTCTCTGGTGGGGTGGGGGTTGGCCTTCCTTCATTGGTCTGGAGCACTTCCACGTTGGTGGTGCTGGGATGCTGGAAGCAGTGACCGCCCCCCCCTCCCCGACGCAGGTGGCTCACAGTGATGGTGCTTCCTCTTTTTTTCTCATGGTCCCATCCTGATCAGCCTGTTTCTTTTATTTGTCTGTGTGTGTGTGTGTGTGTGTGTGTGCGTGCATACATATAGGTATATGGTGGTGGTGGAGTGTATTGATTTTGTATGTAAAGCTACATTTCATTGTATAAAAAAATGCTATACAAATTAAAAAAACACTGTTCACAATGAGTCCATGGAGTTCTCAGGTGCCGCCCCAAACAGGAAACATGTGACCTGACTGGTCATTAAAAGACCAAAAACATTTTTAAACTACACTTATACACACAAATACTATACACAGTACACACCGGCTGTATCATATATCACTTGTTTATTTAAATATGAATGTTTTTGTGAAATTACTTGGAAGTGATTTTTATAATCTTCATGTGAGACAGGTGGGATGATGCCCTAAGTGCCCTCTACTAACAAAACACCACTGCTATGAACCTTTCTGTCTTTCTTCTGAGGGACCTGTAGCATCTACCAGAGGTCAAACAGACATAGGCTGGGGTGGGGGTATGTTTTTGATGCTGTTGCGATTGTAAGGGTTAGGCTAGGGAAGGGGCAATTCTCCCCCCTCCCAATATTTATTTTCAGTTTTATGAGACACTGGGTGAATTTTGTACCCCCCCCCCCCCCCCCCCCCCCCCCTGTGTGCTTATAGATGATTTGAGTTGAAATCTCTCTTGTTTCGTTGATAGTGTTAAGCTATGTTTCTAAACTAAATATAGGTATCATTGCAGAATTTTGCAGCTGTAGAAGAACAGAAAAGGGATAAATCTCAGTCAGTAAGTAGCTGTTTTATTTTGAATCAAAGCTAAGAACACTCACTCCTCTTTTGTTCAGTGTCTGACTACGTTGTGCATTAATTATATCCTCACACCACTGCCACCTCCTACACAATCAAACACAGACTTAAAAACATACACACCAAACCAGTGTCGAGTCCTTTATCACTGCCATCCAGAAGTCAAAGCTTGGCTCCCACAATAGTCGGAGCCAGTAGCAGCAGCAGCAGCAGCAGCAGCAGCAGCAGCAGCAGCAGCAGCAGCAGCAGCAGCAGCAGCAGCAGCAGCAGCAGCACGGTCATTAGCATTGGCCATTTTGCACGACACTAGGTGGTCAAGCTGTTTGTATTCATATGCAGATTTAATGAGGTGACCAACCGGCATCTATCAAAAGATCTCCAATTTGTTTTGAAGTGACGTCAAGCTGCCTCTCACTACAATACCAGTAAAAAAAAATTTATTGATGAAGTTTTCCAGTAGAAATCCTCAAATTTACACTGTAGATTTTGCAATGTTAATTTGGAGACAATGGGACCAAATATACTCTAGAAGAAGTTAAATAAACTCTCTAAGTGTTGATTTAACACTGCAAAATCTACTGTGTATGTTGCTTTCTTTTTTTCATGTTCCTTTATAATTGCTCCACCACCTCTAACAGATGTTCTAGCTTACATTCTACTTGCTACAGTAGCTTAAATACTGTCTCTATGGTTCTCCCTCACAACAATGCAGTAATATTCCTGAACAGCCTTGTACCCAGTGTGGCAGCAGCACCATGTGGAACAATATATGAAGTGTAAACACACATGGAACTTGTTAACACCTCCACACAGTAATGGAAGTACACTTCTCAGGGTAGAAACAGGCCTTCTTAATATATTTGTATGTTTTTCTTGGTTTTCCTCCTTTTGTGTCCTCACACTTGTTGTGTTAGCTGTTAGCCACTGCTGTACTTACACAGTTGATGCACATGTTGGATCAATGTGTAATAGCCTACTGTAGTTTTTTTTTTTTTTTTTTTTTTTTACTCATTCTTTTTTCATGTAACCTCTAGGGGGAAGAGGAAACATATTTAACATATTGTTTAACAGAAAGTGTATTCTTTTTGCATGCTTTTACCAAGTAAAAGGTGAAACATAACGTAAGCAACAAGCATTAGTTTATGACTAGTTTAATTTGTTAATCATGGCTAGTATTGCAAAAGCATACTGTATACTCCATGATATATAATACTATTATTCTTCATAACTTACAACATGCTTTTCACCCAAAAAAAAGCATTGAAACGTGTAAATATATTGCATTTATTGTTGATCAACCATGTGCTCAGAAATGCTCTAATGCTCCTCTGTATTGGTTCTACAAGTCAGTCAGGTCTTTAAAATAGATGAATAGCATTCTAAGAAAAGACATTCCTTACTGTGGTGGTGCAAACCAACTCAGATTTGCCTATAAATCTTCAGTTGGCTTGAGACCTGTTGACTGTGGAGAACATAACTTTTTGGGATTGTTGCAGGCTAAAATGTCTGATGTAATGTTGCATGAGCTTTTCCGAAAAAATTGCGATGAAAGTTGCAATGCTTTTTAGGCTTTTGTTGTGGGAAGTTGTGTTGTGTACGATAAATAGTTGAGATTTTCCCTTTTTGTAATCCAAATTAAGGTAAAATTTCAAATATTTAGTGACTGGAAAATTCATTTAAAGTCATTGTGATATGGTCCTCAAAACTACCTTTTACCGAGATGGCAAATAAATGATTACAAGGATTACAAAAATGCAACTTTTTTTTTCCCCCAAATGCACCAAATGCAGAAGAGTGACCAAAATAGTAACTGGTACCATGGGACCGGTACGCTTTCGTCATAATGAAAATGCTAAAATAAGCGTACCATTGTGAACTGTACCGTACCAAACAGCATAATGGAAATGGGGCTTTTGTGTGACATGATAATTGAAAAAAAATACTAATAGTGACTTTTTTCTTTGCTCATGGATTACTGGATTTACCTGTTGCATCCTCAAAAAGTTGCTTTCATTTACCTTCATCTCTTATAATCCCTAGTAAAAAATCCTCCAAACAGATAAAAATGCTACTTTTCATAGCATGTGTACTGTACATCATAATATACCACCATCCCTCTTTTAAAACAATAGTGAATTGGACCACAGCTACAATTTTAAACTATATATTCCAGTGTCAGTGTGGGATTAGACGTAAAACATTGAGCTCCAATGCTAGCCTAGGATCTAGACTGTCCCCAGTGGCCGCAAATGGTATTTGCTACGGGGGAAAGTCTAGAAAGTCTAGGCGAATTTGTGGGCAGGATAACCGCTGTCTGTCAAGTTTTCTCTTTACACAACGCCACGCCATTGGATGGGTAACCAGTCAGAGCCAACCAATCAGAGCAATGAACATGGATTTCGTAGACAGCGTCACCGGAAGACCACACCAGAATGTAGTCTCAAAACGAGTGCAGCAGCTTAGCAAGGACTCCCGTACACTATTTGGCACCGGCCGCTTCGGATCTCCTCCGGGTCACCTTTGCAGAGTTGTGCTGCTCGTATTCCCAGTTTTTCGGCCTCTTGCAACTGGTCATCCATTAGGGCTAAAAGGGGTGACACAACGATCACCAGCGGGTTGTGCAGACCCATGCGTCGTCCCACTAGCTGAGCCAGCTGATAAATCAAACTTTTGTCATACCCGGTGGGCAAAACTCCGACAACGTCCCTTTTTTCCAAAAACAGCTTAAGTGCCGTTTTCTGCTCCTCTCGCAGGGAAAACTGTAATTTTAAATCACCTTGCGTTGCTGCCAAAGCCAGCTCGAATGGTTGTTCCTGGTGATGAGCCATGTTGTCTAGCAGCTAGCAACTAGTGTTACGGCAATGTGTGCTAGCTGCTTGCTAGCTGCTACGTCTCTGCGACTACAACATTACGTGTTGTATTTATGTCGTCATGAGGCAGGGCAGGCTCCAATCCCGCCCCTCGCGATTTGATTGCTCCGGTCCATTTTGGATTTTCAGATACGACGCTGTCTAGTCTGTCTCCCCGTAGCAAATACCATTTGCGGCCACTGGGGACAGACTAGATCCTAGGCTACTCCAATGCACAAATTCTGGAAGAATCCATCTCTCTGACCGCATATTACTTTAGACCACTTCCTAAACTGTGATAGTGATTTTAGCCCCATTCGTACACAGCCAGTGTTGGACAGAAACAGACCTATCTACTTTCAGTCCGGTAATCCGTGGGATCTACACTCACAATGAGGACACATCTGAGCCAGCCAGCTATAGCATCAAGTCCCAAGGCTACTTTGGCAGCTCAAGGTGCACATATCTCTGTTAGGTAGAGACTGGAATGCTGCCAAGTCAAATGGCTTTATGGGAAGCATTATCATCAGACCTCAGTATGGTGCCCTTCTTCCTGCTCCAGAGTCACATTTATACTACGGTGTCGTGAACAGATTTTTTTCCCCCGATTTTTCCTGATCCAATCTTTTAGAAATGCACTAAAAATAATATAAGAAAAAAAAAACCACATTCAAACTATTTCTTAAGATTGTTTTTTTTAATTATTCAAATAAATGTATCTATCTCTCTTTTTATTCACTTAGTGCAACATTGGATCAACAAATAGAAATAAAGCTTATCAGTGGTGCACCACAAAATAACCATGTAACTAAGAGAAATGTGCAGAATAGTGCAAAAACAAAATAGAATTCTATTTTAATTTCTATATTCTTTACTTCATAGAGTTACATTGAGTAGCTTTGTTAGCAGCATAAGTTCAAGTACATTCAGAATATGACAGAATAATTCTAGACTTAAGATGAACCAGTTTAGTATTAAAATAAAATAATTCCACTCTCCTTCCAAGAGTTAGCTTGACTGGCTTCACAGATTCAAGTACATTCAGTCACATAATAAAATAATACAGGGCAATCAGAGACAGCAGACCTCCACCAAAGCTTGATATGACATCAAAACGTAATGTGATCGAGCCATAGGTGTTGATCCATCTGATGTCCGAAGGTGAGACGACTTGAACGCAAAAAACTGCAAGATTCAATCTTGTCTGAATCCTGAGATATTACCAAATACAATGTATTTTAGACTTTAACCTTTAGTGTGACCTTGACCTTTGACCTTCATTGCTCAAAATCTCAGCAGCATCACAGAGAGGGAGATCATCAAAAAGTCTTATCTTATCTTAACTTATCTTAACTTATCTTATCTTATCTTATCTTATCTTATCTTATCTCATCTCATCTCATCTCATCTCATCTCATCTCATCTCATCTCATCTTATCTTATTTCCTTGATCATCCTCTGAAGTTCTGTGCATGCAAGGCTGCACATTGGAGTTTATACTCATAGTCGATCCATTGGACAGTGAAGCTAATGAGTGACATTGGACTCACAGATGAACTCCAGATATCTGTTCTAAACCCAAAAGCAGGCACGTCTATTAACAAGTCTTGCAGGTGACAATACAGCTTGTTATGAAGAGAAGGCAGAGCTTTATCTGTGAATTAGTGATGAGAAGTGAACATGTTAGCATGGCTCCAAGTGAAAGCCCATGTTCTCTATCACTGTTAACAGCTGATCATACAATGTGATAAATTTGGCTATTTTGGGTGTTATCTTTTTAGCCTTTTCAATGTTTTTGAAAGTGTTGCTGTTGTGTTCTGACTGTTGTTGTTTGTGGTTGTTCCTCAGGTAGTGTATTAGGTCACATTCACACTAGCCTTGTTTGGTCCAGTTGAAGTGAACCCTGGAGTGTTTACTCCCTTGGGTTCTTTTTGGGTTGGTGTGAACGCTGACCTTGAACTCGGGACCAAATAACTGAACTCTGGTCCGTCTGTAGAGGTGGTTTCTTCACCTATGTTTGTAAGTGAAGGTCTAATGAGCTCATCAAAGCAGTGTTATGTTGAAACCTGTGATCATATGGTTCATAGGTTATGGTTGACAGGATTGTTATGAGAAGATATGTGTTGTCATGTTCTAAAAAGTACTTTCCCAACAGGTTCAGAGTCTGTCCCTCCTGAGAAGACAATAATTTGAAGGTTGACCTAATCATATTTTGACTGTGTGTCCAGGTGGAGTTGAAGATGTTGTGGGAAATGACACAAAACTCACATTCACACACATAAACATTTGAAGGTTTCCACAGCTCTGTCATCAGGTGGTGGACAAATCAAAAGACTGGTTCTGATGACGCTGCAAGGTAGAACCTATGTGTTTGGGGTGGAGACCAAGAAGATGGATTGTTAGGAGGGGACATTATGATTGTGCTTGTGGGTCCAGATGGACCAGGATCAGATACTTTACCTGTGAATGTAAATGAACCTCAAACCTGAGACCAACTGATCCAGAACTCCTTTATGGCTGGACTGAGTTTAGATCCATCTCTGGAGCTTTCATCAAAGAACTGGATATTTTCTTCCACCTGTCAATAATAAATCCCTACTGGTCTTGAAATTAATGCATTTGAAAGGATGCCCAAACTTTTGCACATTCTATTTTGTACATTAAATTTTATTATAATACAACTATGTGATGTTACTCTAAGAATTTTGGTGTGGGAAATACTCCCATGCCTACGTCTCTGGAGGATAAAATGTTGTTGTTGAGATCTCGTAAAAACTTAGGGCAAATTATCATTTCCACGCTCCTTTTGGAATCTGATGGGTCACCCCTACTTACCACCACATGCTGCCATTGAAAGTGGTTTGTCACCTCCACTGGCTACATACCGCATTCACAGAAAACAACAAGAGGAACGAGGGACCTAGAAAAAGCCGGTCCATTTGATGTCAGACAAACTTTAGCATAACCTACGTGGAGTTAAGTCCGTCCCTGGGAGCAAATCTGAAGTAGCATTAGCATTAGCATTGATAAGAGAAGATGACGCCACAGTAGCTGCTGCACAAACTGGAAAAAAAACGCAAATTAAACTGGTTAATGTGCTCTCTGTGGAAATAAAGCCCCCTAACTCTAACCCTAACAAGCAACGGCACGAAACCTAGCGAGATGCTAGTTGAGTAAAGGTAAATACACACACAGCGGGAGGGTAGGGGGGGAGCCTTCCTTCACGCATTCTGAGCCAATCAGAGACACCTTGTGGCCGTGTCATGGACATGTATGAGGAAGTACCGGTAAACTCTGTTGTTTGACCTCAAGTCATTTTTGTACCCTCCAAAAACAGCTGGAAACAAAGCAATCTGGATGTTTTTTTTTTTTTTTTTTTTAAATAGAACCAACACACAATGTATTCAATAACAATGGAGAACATAGTAATATTAATGAAATAACCATGGAATGACAGCTTTAAATCTCAGACGGGGGGTAAAAGTTTTTCATATAACTATACGTACTGTAAGCAATCCTATTCATGTCACGGGTAAGAGACATGGAGACACTGTCAGCCTCTTAGGGAAGTGAAGGGAGGCTACATACTTCTGCCATCTGTCTACAAGGGCCTTCAGTTGACAGACAGAGGTGTTTACATGGTCATCAGGGAGGCTTCTGGGAAAATGGACCTGCTTCTGACAGCCATAAGACACTAGAGGTGGGACGGTAGTGCTCTTAATTCATGAAGGCACAGTAATACTTTTATGGCACTTCCCAAATATTATTGTCTTTGTCAAAATAAAACCAAAAATTGGCTGTTAGCTCAAAAGTTTGATAAGTGTATATAGTGGGTGCTCTGGGATGAAGGGGTTTAGTCTATTTCAACAAAAAGTTTAACCCAGGCGGCTCCAAGTGAACAAAAAGGAAGTGATTTTTTTTTGTTTTTATTTAACCTTTCTTAACATTAATTATGTTATCTTCTGTATTTTGTCTTTGTCAATGTAAATTAGGTATGTTCCTATGTTTATTTTTCTGATAATATATGTATCATTTCATAAAATCTCAGAATGAAATTGACGGAAAAAGTCACTTTTTCAGTAAGATATTAATTATAGGATATAAAAATGAGCAATTGCAACCACGGTCATTGTTAAGATCGATCAGTGCTGTAGATGATGATTGTGTTGGAAATTTTACCACAAGATGAAGATTCTAAAAGGTTTGGACACTGTATTCAATGCAATGCATTCATTTCATAAACCCATATTTTACCCCCAATAGAACAAAAGAAAAATATCAGATGCTTAAAGAAAATGTGCAATTTTTTTTAGAAAAAGAAAGAAAGAAAACTTTAGATAATTTAATGACTACCACATCTCCAAAAAAATGAGTAAGGGACAACAAAAGGAACATTTTGCAATGAATAAGAATAGGAAACAAAATGAAAATGGCATAAAATATATCATCCTGAGACACAGCAATGTATCTTTGTCCTCTGTAGGGTACAAAAGATTCACAGTTTTACTTCTAAATTATGTCTAAATGATGTCCCATTAAAAATATATTCTGAATAAATAAATAAATATATTTTTTTTAAACTTGAAAAAACTGTTGCATTGTGCAGTTTCCAATCAGATATTTGTTTAATGTAAAAAAAAATCTAAACTTTTCATTCAGTGTCAGGAGGATATAACAAGACAAAATAATGTAAAAGATGAAGCCTGATACAAAACATAAAATGTGCAGCAAGACATAATATAGCTAAATATAAGAGGAAATTATACATATTTTGTTCAGTTTATTGAATTTGATTTAAAAAAACAAGACAAAAAGATAAGAGGTGAAGGATATCTGTTTTTATCACTATCTTGTTCATTTTGTAACATCAGCTTTTATTAACCAAAATAAAAAGAATTTAATATGAAAAAAAAAAGATCTGAAAGATAGACTGGATATCTGACATTGAATATTGATTTGCTAATTATTATCCATGTATTGTTTTATACAATTAAAGTTTGAGTGCTTTAATTATGTTTCCATTATATCAGTATGTTTTGAGGTTTACTTAGCCAAAGAGTCTGTACTTTTTAACTCAACTTTATCTTTTGCCAGTCTTCTTTTAGAGAAGTATCTGCATAGAATGAGTGGATTTTCACCACTTCTTAGGCTGGTGAATATAAACTATAGTACATCCATCTGAGCTATTTTGTTTGCATGCTTGACTTTACTTGAAATGTGTCTTTTTGAGAAATAACAAAACTTAGTATTTACAGAGAGTTTGAAGAGGCCCCAGCCCATCTTATAAACATTCCCAACATTATTATTTTTCTTTGGGGGCAGATTTCTATCTAAATGTTAACAACACACTGGGGTAAATGTTTAGATGGGAGTGGAGGTAGATAAGGACAAGCACTGAAGCCGTAGTTTTATCCACGAGACGGAAATGAATTGGCTAAATATTTACACCACATCTTATTCCAGCGGATGTCTGTCAGGACAAATGATGATTTGTCTCTGTAGTCATGCAGATTAGTCAATTAAAAAAAACAGTCATTTTTGAATTCTCTGGAATGACATATCGTGTTTATTTTCTCAAATGTCTCTGTTTGTTTGTGGTTTGCGATTTGGTAAACAGCTTTCAAGTATCTGCAATATAGATCAGACCGTGACTATTTTGTGCCAGGAACTGGACACGAGCTGCTGACACAAGAGCAGACTCACAATAAAAAATATATTATGCAGGGCTTTTTTACTCACTTTTTGCACTGGTTGTGTTTTTTTTTCTTCACCAGCACAAAAGTTAAGTACATCCAAATGTTTCAACTGCATTTGATTTGAATGAATGATTTATTTTTCGAACATGTGCAAAGTGCAACAATAATCAATACAATAATAATAATAATAATAATAATAATAATAATAATAATAATAATAATAATAATAATAATAATAATAATAATAATAATAATAATAATAATAATAATAATAATAATAATAATAATAATAATAATAATAATAATACACAATGACATGTCCAAAATGGAGTAGGATGAAGCATAAGCTTCATAATCCTACCCCTTCTTCACTTCCCCAATAACCTGAATTCATCTTATAGCAATATAGTGCATAGTACAAAAATGATGATAATAATAAAAATAATAACAATAATAACAATAGCAATAATAAATAACTGAAGTACTAAGTACATTCTATTTAACACCACAGTTTTACATGTTCACTTTTTTTTTTTTTTTTTTTTATCATTTTCCATACAGACAATACTGATTTGTAAATGATCAATCAACAATTTTAATAACATAAAATTCTTTATTTGGAGCACATCTCTACAAGAAAGATGAGAACTTACTGAAAAGCGCTATTACTTAACGTGCTTCACTGACCGAAAAATTTCAACTTCAAATATCTCAAGATATATTTAAAAAAAAAAAAAAAAAAAAAAAAGAAATTCTAAATTAAAAGTGCAAGTGTCTTAAAGGCTCCAAACCGAACATCTCAATATCTGAAAATCCTCCATTACAATCACATGCCCCTCAGCTGTACTTACATCTTACATCATGTGTATGTGTGTGCTGCAAATGACAGCTGCACAGTGATAGCCGCCAGCATATAGTTATAGTGTTTACAACTAATTAGAACATTATTAGAACATACTCACAGTTGGTCGTCGCTCCTCTGCCCAAAAAGTCCTGATGTGTTTGTGGTACTCCATCAAATCAGTGATTAGCCGATGCAAGTGTATGTATTGATAACTAATTAGAACGTTATTAGAAGGTACTCAGCAACATGTGTTGAAAATGTGATGGTGCGTCACTCTGGAAAAGGGACAATTTGGACTCATCAGGAAACATGAGCTTTTTCCATTGAAAAACACTTCAATCTTTATGTGCTCTATCAAACAGATGGTTGTGTAACAAATGATAAGTTACTCACTGTATCAGTTGGAGATAACGAACATGCTGAAACATATTAATAGTTGCTAGTTGCTGAGTTAAAACCTGATGGGGACTTTGTTGGCCAGGCTATGTATTTGTTGTTCTTAGTGTCACTAAACAAATGTATAAATAAACGTAATACATACAATAACAAGTATTCAGAGAATGCCTACTCTCGCCCCTATTTTGTGCCAATCTGAAGTTTCTATGACAACCTGTTCTTGAATTAGAGCCAATAATGTGATTTTGACCTTTCTGCTACATGCAACCTTGACCTTTGACCTTTTGATAATTTCGTTATATGTATATATGTGTCAGTACATGTAATATTATGATAATATATCCAGTATTGATTAAGTTATTGCATGATATGTCTATGCTTGACACACACAAACAGTGTTACATAAGACATTTTGCGACATGTCACCTTTGACCTCCAGTGATCTCAAAAACTATTGGTCGTAGGTGATAACACCAATTACGACAATTGTATAAATCATCATTCCACATCGTTTGGTACCAATCTGAAAGTTCTGTGACCCTCCATTCTTGAGTTATAACCAATAATGTGATTTTGACCTTTTAGTTAATTGTGACTTTGACCTTTGACCTTTACTCAAATGGATCATTGCATCGGATGCCCATTAGTTACATATATATGCCCATGTAATTTCATGATGATATCTCAAGTATTCATTGAGCTATAGTATGATATGCCTCTGCGGACACACAGAAACACAGTGATGACAGTAATCTCTCCCAACCGATGTCAGGCAAGATTAAATATAATTAATTTGTGTAGAGTGAGCTGAATATCCGTCCCTACTAGATGATTTGCATTTGCAACAGTATAATATATTTCAATAATTGTCTCCTTCACAACCATCTAGTTCCATCAACATTCACAGAAAGAAAAAAAAAACAAAAAAAAAACAGCTGTGCATGTGATCATTGGATCATTTCCTACAGGTGGTGAATTATTTGGAGTGTTTGCCAACTTTTCAGAGGAGTCTATCTGTGTAGCTCACTCTGCTAAATTTGATTACAGCAATCTTCAGACTAAATACTGAAGGCTCTCAAGTACATCTATGTGTATTCTACTACTCCCACTTCATCTATAGTGTTTATTCTGGCTTTGTCAAGTGTAGCCGTAGAACATGTTAAGGAAAAAATGTTCTGGCGTGTATTTTGACAGAGACCCACCACTTCATGCCGCCAAAGGAGTCTATGAGTGATAAAAGCAAGTGGAGCGCTAAAATCTCCTCCGCTTGACAAAATAAATGTATCTATTTGTTTATGTTTTAGCACTCGCTAACTGACATAGCTACCACATGTTGAGTGTGCTGCTTCAGGGCATGTCAAATATGACATTTTGTAACTGTTATATGCCTGGTAACTCTGAGTAATTATTCTCTTACTGCACCACTTTATGACATTTCTTTGGGAAACGTTAAACAACGGAATTAGTTTGTTGGGAAAATGTCTATATTAGCCATAAAAAGAAGGAAAAAAAAAAAAAAAAGCCTTGACATTTCAGTAAATACTCACGCTGAATATTGGCTGGTGCATTTGTTTGTAGAATTAATGGAAAATAAACCCATGGTTAATTTTAAGAATACACAGAGCACAGTTTTTTTTTAAATTTCTGAATGTAAAACTTTGCACTCTAACAGTTTGTGAATTTTACTGGTAAATTACCCAGCACAGACCACCATCTCAACCATTTTTATTGATGGCTTCATGAAACAACAAAATGGAAAACTTCAAACATTTGTAAGAGTAAAACTGTTCATATCAATAAACATAAGCTATGACATCCAAGGGAAGTAAGGAGTAAACTGTCGATCAAAGCAGTTATCAATGGAATGTATTAGCTCTATAATATTATTAAGAAGGAAATCATCACCAGTGCATTTATTTAAGAATGCAAATAAACCTGTGCGTACCTGGAAGTCAATGTGAAACGTAACACTCACTTTACCTTTTCCTTACTTTCTGAAGCTTTGCAAACTGCCATTTGAGGAGGTCATATTATATTGTCAGTTTATACTTATGTATAATAACTCAAATGCAATGATGACAATTTTCTGCTATATGTATGTTGGGGTGGCAAGGATTTTGCTGTGGTGCTGGTTGTACAACTATTGCTTGTATGTGATAATTGTACAAATCTTCATTCTGCAATGTTTGGTACCAATATGAAAGTTCTGTGACTTTCCGTTTTTGAGTTATAACCAATAATGTGATTTTGACCTTTTAGTTAATTATGACCTTGATCTTTGACCTTTACTCAAATGAATCATTGCATCTGATCCCCATGTAATCTCATGGTGATATCGCAAGTATTCATTGAGTTATATGTCTATGTGATATATCTCTGCGGACACACACACACACACACACACACACACACACACACACAGTGATTATAATAATCTCACTTTACCAATGTTGGGCGAGATTAATCAGTCTACATGGAAAAATGTGATGTCACTGTGGGAAACCTGCATCTTAGTATAAGTACATTTTCATACAAATAAAGTGTTGATTTAATTATCGCACATGCTCAGTTCTATAACTATGAACTAAAATATGTTGTCTACAGTCTTCTCATCCTATCTAACTCTGATCCCAGAGCTTTACTGGAGTCTGTCTCTTGAGTCCAGACCTCCTCTAGTGTGCCCCAGGCCTCTGTGGTGCTAGGACTCTGCGTCCTGTTTAAAAAGCAGAGTGTGCAGAGATAAATAGTCGTCCCTGTGCTTATCTACTCTGTCTGTCCCTGTATCTGTTCTTCAGCTGCTACCTGAACCTCTCCAGGGTCAAATTGACATCCTGCGAGAAAACAGGCCAAGAGCAGGGAAGCTTGTTTCTTTATTCTGTGGTGCTGTGGCTGTTTTTCTAGGCAGGTTTGGTGTGGCCAGTGGTTCCAGTGTTAAGTGACCTCACACTAACCTCAGTGTTTGAGACTCTCAGCAGGATGTCCTTCTAAACTGTGCACTGCTGGAGCTTGAGAGCATATTTCAGTTTTTAAAAACAGTCCATACATGAAGATTTGCAATCTAATATTGATTACTAGCCATTCATCCTTTATGAGGTTGTTTTACATAGATTTCCACCAGAGGAAGTTTTCCCCAAGAACCTTCAACCTTTGGAGGAACTCTGTGTGTTTTCAAAATAGGGAATAAATAGATTTTGACTTTTGTTCCAGAGACTTTATTTTACCCTCTAAAAAGTCCCTGCCTCAGGGCTTGGAGTTCTGAACTTTTCTAATTAGTCAGGACACAAAGCATTTCATTTTAGCCACAATTTAAAAAACAAAACAAAACTCTGTACTATATATATGTACTATATGCATTTTTTTTTTTTTTTGTCGTACCTCAGCACATTACCAGAGCTACAGAAGAAAGCATGTAATATATGCACCATACAGTGACAGATTCTGGGCAGTCTTTATTGAACAGTTGTTGAGTTGCAGTGTACAGATGTAAAAAAAAAAACAACAAAAAAACAACAAAAAAACTGTAAAACTGTTGCTTAATTAGATCACATTGTAAACACAGTTCCTGAGACTCTAAATCTAGGACTAAAAGTTTTACTCGCTTCAAGTAGAAATGTGTATGTACACAGACTTAAAAGTCAAGAGTGCCTCCTTTGCTTTCCTGACAGGACAGAAGGGACAAGTTGTCTCTAAACATAAATATGTTGAGATGGACTCGTCCTCTGGGACGTCCTCTGGAAAAGGTCAAATAAAACACAGGGCTTCCTCTGTCCACTCGTCACTGATGCTCTGTTGTAATTGATAAGTACTTAGCAGCACCTCAAAAAACACTCACATTTTTCTTTCTTTCCATATCATTGAATGTGTTTGTAGTAAGTTATCTATCCCAGATGAAGCCTGTTCATGTTGTGGTTGAGGACGGCGGCAGAAACAGGCTGAGCCACAGGCTTCTGCTCTGAGCCCTGCCCAGCTCTGCTATTCATCATCAGGTGGAAAGGCTGTTTACTGCTGGGGTCAAGGTCCCAGGCACATGTTTACAGGCTCTCTCAGAAGAGCCATTGTTGTTAAAGTGCACTGCGTGCATGAAACAGCCACACTGAAGATCATATCTAACAGGGCCCCCTGTGCCCTCGGGCCCAAAGAAGCCCATTTTAACCAGATTCATAAGTTCAAGGCACAAAGGGACAACTCATTTAGAGTTTGAGGATAAAACATCCGCCATGCTTGGTTATCTTTCTCCTTTGGCTATTTTTTTCCCCCTTCTCAGTCTTTATTTTGTCTTTTAAATAAATGTAAATGTCATTTTTAGTTGAGATTTGATTTGCCCTGAGACATGTTGAATTAAACATAACATTATATTTCCATGGCCACTCTTTAGAATTCCATAACCTGTGAGTTGGAACTCTGGCTTTCATTTACTCTCTTTCTCAGTACGGGAGGTTACGTGACCACTCTAACCCTTTTAACATTAAAGTTTTCCCCCCACTCAAAAGATCTTTATGATAATCCTGTCTCCCCCTCCTAGCGCTGCTTTGATTCCTCCGGTGGGGTGTACAGGAAAATGCTTTTACTGCTGCCCTCCTACTCCATCTGTCTCTTCATTACCTTCACTTCTTTCCTCTTCTCTCCAGTACGTCAAACCCTAACCAGCTCGTCGCCCAGCGCTGCTCTTTACAGGAGTCAGGAACGTCCTGTGTGGTTGAACCTACTGTGGTGTCCCTCATCTGTGGAACATTAAGAGTGAGAAGCAGATTAAAGCTGTCTCCTCAACACTGGACAGACCTCATCTAGCTGCAGCCCAGGTCTGAACCCAACACCTCTGATGTTCTAAGACCTTCTGTTTCCCTCAATCCAATTTTGTAGTTCTACATTTCTGAACACATTTATCTATAAGTCGTTGTCATGGTCCTTTTTGCATGAACTTTAACCTTTCTGTGGCTAGCTTTATGGGCTAGTCAGCCCTTGGTTAGGTTGAGGGAAAGATACTAGAACTTGGTTTACTATAAAATGACTAGAGGAGATAGAATAAGAAAAGTATTTATTAATATTTAAAATATATCCCATTTTATATACATTCTCTCAGAGGTGGAAGTAACTAAGTACAAGTACTTCCTTTACTGTACTTTACTTGTGTATTTATTTTTCTGGGAACATTTTACTTTTTCCTCCCTATATTTTTGTCTAAATATCTGTACTTTATACTCTTTACATTTTCAGAATAGACTCATTAATTTTATAAACTAGACAAATGTGACAGGATGAAAAATAAGCCGTAAATCAGAAATTGTGATTTACTATATCATAATTTTGTCTCTTTATCTCATAAATTATCCATTTATTATCTGACAATTATGACTTTAATTTAATAATTTTGACTTTTTATCTCATGATTTTGATTTTTTTTTAAATCTCATAATTATGCTTTTTTTTTTTTTTTTTTTTTTTTAATCTCCTATTTATGAGTTTTACATTTTTCCTAAATATCTTGTCCATACCCACTAAACTGAGTACTGTGACTCAATAAAACACATTATCTACGCAGTAATGCACTTTTAAAAGCTTTATTTTTTGGGTTTTTTCCCCTGTTTTTTTTTCTGTATTATTTCATCCATAGTAAAAAAAAAAATGCAGTTTTACTTTTTACTTTATTACAATTGAGTTGTACAGTATCTACTTTTACCAGAGTATTTTTTCACATAAGTAGCTGTACTTCTACTTAAGTAAAGAATGTGAGTACTTTGACCACCTCTGCATTCTCTCACTTTATATGTATTATAATAAGAAAAAGCAAATGTTAAGAGTTTAGACTGAAATTTACATTTTTGAGAAAGAAAAATATCTTTTAGATAGCATTTTACAATCTATTTTTGAAGTTTAATTTCTTATTTAGTGCACAACCTAGTCACTATTTCATCCATCAAAATCACGTTATATCAACACTGCTGAATATAAACATAAATTGTTCTTATACTGTATTTCATTTGCTTTTCTGGACACTCAATCTACAATATTAGTTAACTTTTTAACCAGCAGATTTAAACTCACAATGTATATATTAATATTTATCCCAAATCATTATCTTATATTTAAACCAAGCAGCTTTTTCTTCCACTTAAATGTTTAATCATATCTGTATCCCACTCATCCATGCAAAAAGTAGGAGATATTTCAATCCCATAAACATATTGTTTCAATGGTAGTTACATTCAAAATGTAACGTTTAAGAAGATTTCTCAAACAAGGTATTGCATGACTCAATCATTAATTTATTTTTCATTTTAGATGTGGGTTGGCGGTAGCGGGGCGGGGTTTGTTGGATTGACTGTCAGGCACACATCATTTAGTCACACTGTAGCCTAATGTTAATGTACATTTTTAATCACAACCATCAGATCAAGTGGAAAATAGTCTCGTAAAGTGTGCGTGTTGTGTGTGTGTGTGTGTGTGTGTGTGGGGGGGGGGTATATCTCTGTCATTCCAAAAATGTTCACATGAGTGTGAAAAATGTGTTCTCTGCATTTCATTTCATCATTTCAATGTCTCCTTTTTTGGGACAATAACCACAGCCATGTGTGTGTGTAATTACGCATACAAAGCATTTCCACCTCCTATTGAGATGTGTTAAATATAGACACAGTTTCTATGAGGCAAATTACTTTCAGGTTTGACACATCACATTGCGTATATGCTAAATTAATATACTTACATTGCACATGCATGATTGCGTGTAAACACCCCATATTACATACTCACTGTGGCAAAAGTACTATGTTATTTTGTACCTTTTCACAGATACAACTCTTGCTGTTAGTATCAGTTATTTTTGTACACATTTCTATACATGCAAACCTTTAGTAGATCCAGCCCTGCATGTGGAAAGAAAAATCTGTACTGTTTTAAATTGTGTTCTGCATTAGATTGAAAAGCCACAGTCCATCCTTTAAGCTTATTTTAACCCTTTAATTTGACCTCCACTGAGGTGTACTGTCTGCAGAGTTCACATGCTTTTTACCACAGCAGGCTGGGTATCTGGTACTCTTTACTTTGGGGGAACAGTGACAGGGGGAGAGGGATGTGGGCACAGGATGGTGGTGGTGAGAGGGAGGAGGAGGAGGGGGAGGTTAGTGTGGCAGTCTGGGACAGACAGACATAATTTAGACCAGAGGTGGAACCTGAGAGCCCTGCAGTCTGACAGGAAGTACTGCCTTAACTCCTGTCCCATTCAGATGACAGGAGGTCTGGCTGAAAATGGATTGGCTATGTGGTAGATGTGACCCAACTGGGCTCTGAAAAAGAACAAAAATAACAAAACTATGTAGATATAAGTCTATTTTATTCTGTTTTACTTTATAACTGGGTAGGTTATTAAGATTTTAAGGTTCCAGTTTAACCAGTTAGCAAATTTGGATGTTTAATGTTTGAATATGATGCATAAATTGTCTTGTTTTGAGTTTTTTTTTTTATTTGATGAGCAGAAGAGAAGCTTCTATGAACTCAGAAGGGAAGAAAAATGTTAATATTGAATCCAATAGGAATTCAGAAAATCATTCATAGCAAAGTCAGGGGTGGACAGTGATACATTGATCTGAAAATTGTTGAGAAGTATACCTTTTAATAGTTGTTTTAACATTTGGTGGACCTATTTTACTCAGTTGTGTGAGTTACTGCATATGACAAAAACTACAGGGTGCATACAAACACGCTTTTCCATTTCTGGTGGTGGAGTAATACTAATTAAACCAATACAAATAAAAGGATGAGGACAGAAACAGTAATATATGTTGTCTGGATCGATATTTTCCAGCGACTTTCAGATCAACATATCACTGTCTATCCCTGATTACACAGTGAGTTTCATGTTGTTGCAAAAAAATGTTTTAATGCCATTTTATGAACGATTATCCAAGTGCCCATTGGACTCAATGTTAAAGTGGGGGGCTTTACTATTGAAACCTAAAATACTCGGTTCAGCAACAAATGTCAAAATTGTGATCAGAACAGCTCTAAGTTATCCCAGATGACCTAAAAAAAATGGCTTTATGTGCAAAATGCCGAACTAACACTTTAATCATATAGGTGAAAAGCACAGGTTTGTGTGTTTGCAAAGGGTGATTGACATCATCATTGATGTTCTTGTTAATAAGTCCATAAATACAGGGAGCTGGACGACAACCTGGCTGGTGCCGTGTTAGAGCCTCTGTCTGGCACTGTGGGAAAAAAAAAAAACACAAAGAGTCTTTAACTACCTCAGCCTTTAATACACTGTGGCACGGAGAATCTGCTCCTATTAAAATAAAATGCTGCGTTCAAAGCTGAGCTCCACAGAAGAATCTGCAGTGTCGTTTGGCAGCATCAGAGACGCAGGAGTCGAATAAAAAAAAAAAAAAAAAAAAAATCAGGTTTTTGTGAATACAGCAAGAGCTTTGTGAGTGTTACAAGTTCATATACATGTCCCATGTGTGTATATAAAAGGCTTCACTGTGCGGTGACGTTTCCTCCAGTCATGTTTCATCAAAGCACAGTGTGGCGCTTGATTTCATGCACCATCATATAAACACACGTGGAATATTAAATGTTAAAATCATACAGAACCAAGAGTAAGAAACATCTACACCGCAGTCACAGACTTTACTCAGCAGTGTCACATCACCGACTTCCATTTTCCATATTATTCTTGTGTAACATTAGAATGTGTGTGTTTTTTAATGAATATTTTAAAGACATTTTGTCACCTTAGGTCTGCTGTGTATGTATGAATGAAAGTGCACCTACCTGTAGATTAGTGTGTGAGAGAGTGACATATTCACTATTGGCAGGTTCTTTCCGTTCTCACAGCAGCGCCCAGGAATAATTTATCGTCCGTTTCCTTGTTTTTTTGTGACTAAGGCTGTAATGATGTCATCTCCATGAATTTTAAACAGTATGACAGCATTCTTTTGATTCCCTAACCCTTTTTTTTTTTTGCTTTTGGCTCACATACCTGCTTGATAAAGGTTTTTTAGTTTTCTTGCAACACAGCTGGCAAGAGTTAATCTCTACTATCTCTTCAGTGTTAGCTGTGTAGGCCCTTTTTTTTTTTTTTTTACTGGAGACTTTCGTTTAGATCTCATTTTTATCTTTGCTGAGTTCAATTACATGCAGCTGCAGCCATGCAGAATCACCACATGGATCATTAAAGTTTCATCTAATCTCGTCTAAGCACAATGGAGTCCATATTGTGTTTGTTTTGGCAGCAGAATAGTGCAAAGGTTCAACTCTACTGCACCACTGTTTTAGTGTCTTTGAGCAAAGTATATATGAAAATGGAAGCAAGAGGGATAGGAGGTGGAGTTAACAGGGGAATGAACAGTGAATGAGCTGAGTAGGACATGGCAGCAGGCCTGTAAAACTACAAACAGGAACCAGATGAGGTGTGATCAGCGCTGACAGGTAGACTTTCAACTGGCATTGCATAATGAAAAATATAGTGCTGTTTAAGTCCAAGCACAGACCCAAAAGTGTCACAGCAAGACAGTAACTTCATATCTTCTTAGTGAGTACAGAGGTAGATTCCATAAACTGAATGTAAAAAGTACCACATTAGGCACTTTCCCACAGAGTAGTTCTAAGAAGTTAGTTCTAGGAACTAAATAGCTCTTAAAACTGTATAGGGAACCTTTGGGTTTGTAGGAACCATGGGAGGGGCTAAACATAACATACAGCACAGTGATGTATTCTTTTTTTTTTTTTTTTAATATATATTTATTCAGTTTTGCAAAAAGGAAATCACCCCATACATATAACAAAAATAAATAAATAAATAAATCAAGGGGAGACAGTGATGTATTCTTTAAGCAGTAAATTCACCAATCACACAAGGAAGTGTGGTCTATAAGTGTAGTCTATAAACTACAATAGAGAATGAAGAGGACACAGCGTTTATGTTCTGTATCACAGGAATGTTAATTATGTTCAAATAGAGCGTCTAATGTCAAGAATGGAGGAGTTTACTGAGTGAGTTAGAAGGTGAATAACCCAGCAGCAGGTGATACTACGACATATCTTAATTTCATAGCATTAACCCAAAAACAAAACCACGTCATTGGTCCATTTATTTATTACTTTCTCTGTATTTTTTACAACACACAGGTGACACTACACAGATGTTTTTAAAGACAACAGTACTACAAGATGAGGAAATAGGCGTGGTCTCGGCTCTACCAATCACCAAACACCGAAGTCATATAGTTCCTGGAAAATTAAAAAAGACCCTGCGTGCGAGTAGGAACTAAAAAGATTCTAGGAACTATGTAGTTCCTATGCTGTGGGAGAAGGTGAAAAAAGGTTGTAGGTACTAAAAAGGTTCTAGGAACTACAAATTGTTCCCACAGTGGGAAAGCACCTTTTTACCTCATTTTTACCAACATCTATTGGCCTCTTAAACAGTTTTTTATAATTTGGCATCCTGTAGTAACCATGTATTTTACTTATTTATATGTATTTATTTATTGGTGTGTCTATGATGTATGTATTGCTGTGTGCTTTTAATGGTTCTCTGTTGGCTGTATTACAAATTGCCCCGCATGGGGACAATAAAGTTTTCTAAGTCTAAGTCTAAGGCATCACCCAGTGGTTTGTTGATGCTATGCTAACTGTGCCTGTTGTTTGGAAGCCTCAGCATTGTAGTGACATTTTAAGGGTGAAACTTAGCTACATAATGCAAAATTTTTTAATAAAGCAACTACACGGCTAATAAACACCATTATTTTACAGACCAATATTTTATTTCAGCAACATAACACATTTTTACACCAGGGATCACAAATATGTGGCTCAGGGGCCAAATCCGGCCCGCCAATTGTTCCAATGCAACCAGTAGGATGAAGAACATAATAATCTATTAAATGACTCCATATTTGCTTCTCAGTTTTTTTTTGCCTATGAATGACAACTTGAACTTTTTGCCATTGTTTGACTGCAAAAAAAAATCACATTAAATTATGAAAATATTTACATTTACAAACTATCTTGGAACAATGAAATGTGAAAAACCTAAACAAATGTGAACAACCTGAAATGTCTAAAGAAAATTATACAAAATTTGAACATTTTTCTGCTTCTGTTACTAAGAGTTTAGTGTCTTTGTAGAACTGATCCATAATAAAGACATGGACAAATGATAAATTGAGGCAGAATATTATTAAAATTACCCTTATTTTTCTTATGAAATGTATTATTATTATTTTTTTTTTTTTTAAATTTGGATAATTTGTAAAAGTATTTCCTAATTTAATTTGGGGTTTTTTTTTGCACTAAAACAATGACAAAAATCTGGAGTCATTATTTATAGGTTATTATATTTTTTATATTTTTTATTTTACTGGTCCAGCCCATTGGAGATCATATCAAGCTGAATGTGGCCCATGAAGAAAATGAGTTTTACACATATATGTCATCTTAGTGTAATTTATAAATGCTAATCAGAACTACCTGACATAATTGTTGTCAAAAACATATGTAATAAGGAGGTGATGTCCCACTGCTCCCAGTTGTGGCCCATAGGAAGAATGATGAATAGTGGTAAATGGCTAAAGACTAAGATTTTTAAACCCCATTCAGAAACACTGAACAGACTGTGGACTAAAAACATTATAATGATGTCACCTCTGAAATGTTTGGACCTGTTTGTATTCAATTGACATCAACACTTTAACAGCACACTGAGCCTTTGTCAACTTATAAAACCACCTTATAAACAAACTTTCAAACATTCCATTTAACATATCTCATCTTAAAATGTGACATAAACCTTAATCACCAGTTGATTCATTTCAAGTTTTGTCACAGAATGTATTGGACACCCATTGATAGGTTCCATATAAAGCACACAAACAGCATATATTGCAGTCTATGGAATAAAGATATTCCAGGTACCTATCAACATATGGTTTGGGATCGTGAGGAAGTGAATTCCTTTTGGAAAGAGGTAACTTTTATTTTGTCTGAATTATTAGAATTGGATATTCCGTTGCAACTACCTAAGTTGGTTGTTGCTTAATGATGACTCACAGTTTGAATGTCCAATGAAACAATGAGAAGTGTGCCTTGCAGGTTTAACAGCAGCAAAAATAATAATTGTTCAGAGGTGGCTTCAATCACACAAACTTCCTATTAAAAATGCTTGGTGTATTTTCAAGATGTTATAATGATGGAATTATCTACTGCAAGAATCCACAGGACAAGAGTCTCAACCATACAAATGTGGGAAAGAACTGCAGAGGGGGGGTTACATACTTGCTGATGGATCATGCACAATGAAATGTTTACATTTTTTTTTTTTTTTATCTCTTCTCCCTGAATTGATACTTGATGCCATTGTAGAATATAAGGTACATAACATGCTTGTACTACTGTGTGTTGTCACCTTTTGTTTTATTTCATCTATGACCTATTGGGTCATGTGATGTGTATCTAAAGTTAATGTGGGGTGGGTGGGTATTGAACACTGACTGTAATGTTTCTGTTTCCTATCTTGTGATTTATTCATAAATGGTAAATGGACTGCATTTATATAGCGCTTTTCCACCTTCATTGTGCTCAAAGCGCTTTACATTAGCCTCTCATTCACCCATTCACACACACACACTCATACACCAGTAGGTTTCTGAGGTCTATGGTAAGTCCTACTGGGGGCCTAAGCTAGGGTTCAGTGTCTTGCCCAAGGACACTTCGACATGTGGACAGCCAGAGCCGGGAAGCGAACCGCCAACCTCTCGGTCATTGGGCGACCCACTCTACCAACTGAGCCACAGCCGCCCATACTGAGCCACAGCCGCCCATAAATAAAAAAGCGAATAAAAAAAAGTGACATGAACATTCCCTTGGACTCAGGGATGATTTAATATCATTCTGGTGACCAAAGGTTATAGTCACAGTGACCTGTGGCTATAAACATAGACAAGACTTCATAAATATGTACGTAATATGATAATGTGATGTTATCATGATGTCATCAATTTATATCTAAAAAGGTAAAAAAATCTACTTCATGCTTTTCGCTGTGACCTTTTGAGCACTCTGATTTAAAAAAAAAAAATGCATTTAAATTTGACATTTACTTGGCCTTGCTGGTACTTCTTGGTCTTCTTGTGCAGTAGAACCACCTGGATGTTGAGCAGAACTCCTCCCTGAGTGATTGTCACTCCTCCCAGCAGTTGGTTGAACTCCTTACTATAGACAGACAGCTACAGGTGATGAGGATGATGCAAGTCTTCTTGTTTGTCACATGCGATGTTTCCTGCCAACTCCAGGATCTCAGCGGTCAGGTATTCAATCACAGCCACAAGATACACAGAGCACTCTGGCACCAACATGCTGAGTATAGTTTCCTTTATGTGGACATGACCCACAGAGAACTGGAGTCTGGTACAGGAAGAGCAGGTCTTGTTCTTAGCGCTGGCCTTTCCACCAGTTTTGCCATGACCACGGTAGTTTTGCTTTTCAAGTTGAGACTCAAGCAGAAGTGGTTTTTGTGGCAACACAGTGGTGCAGTGGATGGCATTCATGCCTCATAGCAAGAAGGTTCTGGTTTGAATTCTAACACGAGATGATGGGGGTGGAACTTTTCTATATGGACTTTGCATGTTGTCCCTGGGTACTGCCACCATCCAAAGACATGCACTGATAGGTTATAGTGTTAGTTAAACATTTTGCACATAAAGCCTTGTTTTTAGGTCATCTGGGATGTCTTTGAGCCTTTATGACATTTGACAGTTGGTGCTGAACCAAGTATTTTAGGTTTCAAAAGTACAGTCCCCTCCCACCTTAACATTGACTCTAATGGGTACTCAGAAAATCATTCATAAAACCGCATTAACCTTTCGTTTGCAAAGATGTGAAACTCACCGTGTGGTCAGGGGTGGACAGCGATACGTTGACCCGAAAATCATCGCAAAGTATATGCTTTCTAACAGTTGTTTTAGCATTTGGTGGATTTTTCCCAGACGTATCATATTGTACCCTGCACGATGTGTCGTACTACAAGGTACCGCAACTGACAAAAACTACAGGTTGCATACAAACACGCCCTTTTTTGTTTCTGGTGGTGGAGTAATACTAGCTAAACCAATACAAACCAAAGGATGAGGAGAGAAACAGGAATAGAACTTGTCTGAATGTATGTTTTCCATCAATTTTTCGGGTCAACGTATCGCTGTCCACCCCTGACCACATGGTGAGTTTCATGTTTTTGCAAATGAAAGTTTAATGCCGTTTTATGAAGGATTTTCTCAGTGCCCATTTTGAAACCTAAAATGCTCGGTTCACCAACAAATGTCAAAATTGTTGTCATCCCAGACAACCTAAAAACAGGGTTTAATGTGAAAAATGCCAAAATAACACTTTAATCTAAATTGCCCATAGGTGTGAATGCGAGAGTGATTGATTGTCTCTATATGTGAGACCCCCAAGATAAAGCAGATTCTGATAGATAGATAGATAGATAGATAGATAGATAGATAGATAGATAGATGGATGGATAGATAGATAGATAGATAGATAGATAGATAGATAGATAGATAGATAGATAGATAGATAGATAGATAGATAGATAGATAGATAGATAGATAGATAGATAGATAGATAGATAGATAGATAGATAGATAGATAGATAGATAGATAGATAGATAGATAGATAGATAGATAGATAGATAGATAGATAGATAGATTAGGTAGTTTAAGGTTCTAGGTCAAGGACAAATCAACATGAGGACAGTCTGTGCTATGAACCCTTCAATCATCGGTCGATCCGCTCTACCAATTGAGCCACTGATTGACAGATAACCCTTATTAAAGGTCTTTTTGATCTTGCTGTAGTTTCAGATATGCATTAAACACCAATAAATAACATCTGATTGAAAATGGCTCTTTTCCTCTCTCCAGTTGTCTTACGGATCATAGATACAGTTTGTCCTTCATTTGTGAGTTTTCCCTTCTGCTGCATTCACTTGTACTGTAAACGTCAGCAAATCTCCCAAAATGAAACATGAATTCACAACCACATTTTGGATCTGTTTCCACATTTTCTCTGGATTCCCATGGCCTTGTTGTGGCTGAGTATTTTGAACTTGCTAACCGTAGGGGTTCAGCGGTTGCACAATGAAGGGAGCTGCAGAGTGGTCCAAGACGCAGGGTCCGAGCCTGAAGCTTCAGCCAGAGCTCCCTCACAGTGAGTCTCTAATTAATTAGATTTGGGAGGCAGACACTGACACGACCAGGAGAGGAAGGTTCTCACGACCTGTGGGGGAACTTCTCAGCGACACAATCTGTTGGCGTATAATCAAATCCTGGATGTTATTACTTTTTCAGGAACAGAGGTTATGATTGGCATTAGTTAGCGGCAGAACGTTTTCACTCACAAGTATAATAAGATTGAATGAGAAAGTTAGCAAAGGCTGGCAAGTCTTACGTTAAATAAAAGCACTCTTGCAGTACATAAATAATAATCACTGCATTTACATACACATAAGTAATCTCCTATTATCCCTATTATGAAAACATTACAAATTTGACACTCATATGGTTGCAAGAGTAAAAATAAGGGAGGATATGTTTATGCAGTTGAGTAATTGTGCCACCAGTGGAAAACATTATTTTGGTGGAAAGAAACAAACTGGCGCAAGTGGCTCCAGCTGTTCCATTTTTCCATATTTTGTCATGGTAAATGACATGCCAGGGCATCAATCACAGTTGGATGTAAACCAAAATATCAGTGCAACATTTATTTTCATTAGACATGTACACAGCTTAGTCGGGCCTGTATTTTTCTGAAGAATTAATGTACAAAAATATTCTTTCTCTTTGATTGACAGTGAAATATAGCATAGTTTTTTGGCTTGAAATGTATCTGGGTTGGGGGTACATAGTACAACATGTCATTTACTTTGTTGTACTTTTCTTCTCTTCTGTATTGTTGTAATCGGATGACTTATATGACATATTGTCTAATATTCTCAATAAATATACTTATATATAGGGTGTTTCAGTACATTTCTGTGTAAATGGCAACCTTTTATTTTGTATTGTGCCGCATAAGGTACTGATTTATTATGTAATTAATCTCGACCAACATTGGTTTGGAGAGATTATTGTAATTGGTGTGTGTGTGTGTGTGTGTGTGTTCTTACCAACCCAGCTATGTGTCGACCTGAGTGTCGTCACACATTCACAAATAGGGGACTTGATAACCAACAGGGGACATTTTTAGGTCCCCACTTGGACATGGTTTAAATCATGCTAACATGCTCTGGTAAGGTTTTTAATTTTCATTCTTTCCAAAACGTCCCCTGTTGGTGTGTGTATGTGTATGTGCCTGTTCATGAGCGTCTATTGGCTGAACAAATAATTTCAATGACCCATTGCACACATGTCGCTTTTTCACACTCCTCAGCTAAGCTCCTGAAGCTCAGCTTTAATGGGTCTGCTTCATCTGAGATTTCACTGTGTTAAAGGGGTTACCTAGAATGCAGCATATAAATGTATGTTTTACAGTAAGCGCAGTCCATTTAATCTAAAAAGAGGGAGAAAAATTGAAATACATTTTTCAGCAGTAAGACACTATTTTAGTTAAAACTAGACATGACTTCCATTAAAGAAATGTAAACCGTGTGCTTGTCTCTTGCCAGATCGCTGGAGTCGTGGCTGATGTGACATAAAAGGAAGAAATGTCAGCTGTTCACTTCATATGTGGAATCTGTGCATCAGTGTTTGTGGACTGACGTCACCACAGACTTTGTGTAGACCTGCATTCCGATGAGAAGCTACTCCCACAATATATACAATACACAACTACTCCCACAATATATATATGTATATATATATATATATATATATATATATATATATATGTACAATGTTGTACCTGAATGCGTTCATTGAACGATCGTTCGCGAACTATATCATATTTTTGACGAACGTGAACGACTCGTTCACTTTTGCCAAATGAACGGGAAGTTGTGAACGCGGTTATTCTGACATTTATTGCGCTCTTATGTAGTTCACATTTCGTTCTTATCACGTTGTAATTATTGAGTCCTATAAGGTATAAAATGGGATCAAAACACAGCATTATCATAGATGGCATTTTTGTATTATTCGGCGGGGCGGGGGGGGGGGGGGTGCAGAGACTTTTTGGGAGCAGAGAAAAAGAGTTAAATGTACAGAGTGTGACCGGTGACCGGAGCAGATGTTGTTCCGTTCTTGGAAATAAACATTGAAAACGAAACTCACTGAAACCGCTCATTCTGAGAGGGAAGTTAACCCCGGGGTAAGGCACTTACTTCCGCCCTAGAAGGTGGCATTATACCCTGATTTTTTGACTACAGGATAACGTCAGAAACGGTTAATAATACGTTTACAATAATAACTCAAAAAAGAACGAAAACGTTAATTTTAAGATCCATGAACTTCTAGTGCATAATTTGGAAGAATGAACAATGAACTGAACTAATTCATATTGAGTAACTTGAACTGAACTTTGAACTAGTTCCTAATTAAGGTGAACTTTCCCAACACTATATATATATATATATATATATATATATATATATATATATATATATATATATATATATATATATATATATATACATATATATACATATATTACGAAAAGCCTTCACCTTAATTTTTCGTCATGAATATGAAATCAAATTCTAAACAGAAACCTCCCAGACAAAAATACAGTACATTCCTATACCCAACTACGTAATAAATACGTCACGTGCGTAACATCCCATTGGCTATGAGGTAGTTACCCATGATGCTTTTCGTTACCCTTTGACCCTCAGTCATCACGGACCTGCTGCTGTGTCTCCCGATAACAGCCATTTAATGGTCATTTCTCCACCTAGACTAGCGCTTTTAGTATCAAAAGTTCAGCCGAACGGTGTAAGAAGAGTATATAACCGACAGACTATCATCAGCTGAAGGAAAACTGTTTAAAAACAGAGTCTCCCCACAGATGTGGAAGGAAGTAGAGGCGGCTTTCGCGGTGGATTTACAGCTAAACTAACAGCCCAATCTACGCTCACTGTAAAAAAACTGGACTACCTGAAGCTGGATCTAAACACGATCCACCAGACTGTTGCATCCTCATTCTCATCCAGATGTTGATCAAGCCCTCTGTCCCGGACACTGACATTAGCCTGGATGTGCTAACAATATTCAGGTCAGACAGAACCCATGCTCTCACAGGTAAAACCCGGTGTGGTGGTGTTTGTATCTACACTAACAACAGCTGGTGTTCACCTGGACGGGCTAAAATCTAAATCTACATGTTCTTTTAACACATATTTCATACATAATCAGTAATTTTCTATAAATTTTAAAGGGTTTTGAGGGGTAGTATTGGGGGTCTTGGAACGAATTAGGCATTTTACATGTAAAATGCGACTCTATTTATGAACATTTCAGGTACGAAAACACTTCTGGAACTAATTCATTTAATAAGTAGAGGTACCACTGGTCCAAAAGGATCATTTTGGACAATCTGGTTAAAAATTATCTAGTTATTATTTAAGTGCATCTACAATTTTCCAGTCGTGTTTTAAGACTTTCATAAAATATCTAGCACTTGAATCCACTTGAGATTGGATTTGAACCCACAACTTCTGAGTTCCCAATCTGACAATCAACCCACTGAGTTGCAAAAGGGCAAAGGTCAAGGTTGCATTTAGCAGAAAGGTCAAAATAACATTATTGGCTGTAATTCAACAATGGGTTGTCATAGTAAGTTGAGATTGGTTCAATATAGGGGCAAGATTAGGCGTTCTCTGAATACTTGTTAAGTTAATGTGAATTTTTTGTTCGTCCAAGCCAGAATGGGATGGGTAAATGTCTTTGGGTTTCATTTATTGATGTTTTTTTGTATTGTTTGTTTCATTGTGCTGCACTTTATTGTTTTCTTTTTACAATTTTTGCATTGTTTGTTCACTTGTTGTTTCTTTTTTTTAAAAAAAAGGTAATTGGATTACGTGTATGACATATTGGTTATTGTCTAATATTCTCAATAAATACACTTTGGAAAATATATTATTTACTTAACTCTAGTGATCACTTATATTCAATGTAGTGTCATCATTTGAATGAAAGTTAACTAACTCCAGCACTGAATGGGTTGAAAGAAAATCGGTGGTGCCTGCTGAACACTTTGTTAATGAAATGTATTCTCTCACATGTCTGTCTGCACGGTCCCATTATCCCCACAAGCCCAGCCCCCCATTTCTGTTACACATCACAATTCAGCTCTTTACACATGACATTCTGACATGTTTGATCAAGTGATGCAGATTCAGTTCTTACATTTCTTGAAATATACAAAATGAATGGGAGTATAAATGCCTGCTTATTTTTAGTTCAAGTGTCTAATTGGTAAAGAAGCACAGTGCTCATATCGGATGTTCACAAGTATATCATAGTTTCTCTATTCTGTGTTATTTCGGTGTCCTCTAAAACGGCCTAGAAATTAATTATGCATGAATGACGCGGACACTGAATGTGAAGCAAGGTCACCAGTGTATTGCAAACAGATAGAGCTTATCTGTGATTTCACCAGTAACAGGTAGCCAAGTAAGAAACTGTAAAGCAAGTTTATTTCAGGACTTTGTGCAGACGTTCATAAAAGGCAAAACTAAGGTATGAATACATGAGTGAAAACTGAGTTTGTAACAGTGATAGAAGTGCATTCTAGGTTATATGATCCCGAAGTCCCTTATAATTATCAGTGGAACTGAAACCTTGTCAGATAATACATCACTCATGTATTCTTCACTCTAAAGTTATCATGATAACAGTTGATTCTAGTGTCATACTGATAACTAGGTGAGCAATAAAAATTATGGAGTTGACGTTATATAATGAAGAGATGTTTATTTGACAATATATGTGATTGAGCAACATATTCACATTATGTCTATTATGCTTTTATGTCGCACTCAGATCAAAGTAGATGACATGCTGCTGACATCTGACGATGTTTCACCACAAACCTACTGATTGCCAAGTGAAAAGGTAATGCATTGTGAAATTCCAGCTGGACTGGAATATATTTTGACAAAACACAATTGACATTGTTATGGAAGCCTCTTTTTTCTCTTCTATGGAAGAGCAAAAAATAAAAAGTCAAAATATTGAGATAAAAAGTTAAAATTTTGAGATAAAAAGTGTAAATGGTGACATTAAGAATTTTGACTTTCCTATCTCAAAAATGACTTTATATCAATATCTTGACTTTTTATCTCAATGTTTTGACTTTTTATTTAAAAAAAAAATACTTTTTACTTAAAAATATTGACTTTTTATCTCAAAATGTAAACTTTTTATCCCAATATTTTTGACTTTTTATCACAAAATTTTCAAGTTACTGCTGCATCAATGTGTAAGATACACATTGATGCCGCAGTAACTTGAATCCACAAACATTACATGACGGTAAACTTCCATGGTACTGCACAATGACTACTACTACTGGGTACATTTTTCCCCCAATTGTATACTTTGTAAAGTATCCTAGAATGAACATAGACACTAGCTCACTCCCCTTGTCTGCATTAGAAACCTTTAGACATCTATAATGAATCTGTTTATATGACACATGTTACAGACAGTGCGAAACAAAACTAAAGTGAACACTTAAAGAAAATGAGCGTCCGGTAGTGTGTTTTGCTTCAGGTAGACTGACGCAGGCAGAGCAGAGACAGGAAGAAATGCCTAGCGGGAGGGCCAGCTTATTATGATATCCTGTTACAGCTTGGAGCAGCCGACCAACTACAGTTCAGAAGATGTTTAGAGACTCCCCCTCTTTGCCTCTGTCCCTCTACATGGGACATATGGAGGCACATACATACATTATGTAACCTTATGTACCCTATATATATATACATATATATATATATATATATATATATATATATATATATATGTATATGTGTGTGTGTGTGTGTAGACACTAGGTTGATGCCAGTAGCCTATGTTTATGTTTTAAGACATTATTTTTCATTACATGTTTTTTTTTTCGTCCTTTTCATCCTTTTTCACCATACTCATCTCCCACTTTAAATCCCCCTCCCCTTCCGGACTTTTGTTCCCTCTCATTTTTTATTGCTCGCAATGATTATACACCATTGAGGCTGCCTATACCTTTTCATTTTCATGGAACCAACTCCCAATTATGCTCATTAAAGGGGGGAGAGCGTAGGTTCGGGTACAGTTTCAAATGCCACTAGACTTCCTGTTGCTAGGGGCTGGAGGGATGTTTTTCTTTTTTTTTTTTTTTTTTTTTCTTTGAATGATAAAAGTCAATGTTTTCCAGACATGACACACATCTCTAAAGTGGCTGTTTTAAGAATGCAGTTAAGTCTAAAACAGATGCATCACAGTATGTTGGGTTGTTTACACAGAGATGCATCGAGACCGGTGAGGTGAGGTTACAAATAAGCATTGTGATCTCAGACATTGGTTTTACTGAGTAAAAATATGCAACTCTGTGAATCCCAGATGACTGTCAGAGGGTAATGTTGGAAGCACTGGATGTTCCATTTGTGCATGTGCAGTCCGAGTAGTAGTACCAAAAGAGTCACACCTGTGAACTTGATGACCTATGACACCTTAAATAAATTCCAGAACCATACACATACAACCATAGTTAAAAATGTAACTTTCATTCCTCCTGAAATCACTAAATGACTAATAGCAATGATGTCCGAAAAAAGTACTTACTTCACTGAGAAGACCCAGAACATCCTTGTAGAATTTGGTAAAGAAGATTAGGAGTGGCGACAGCGATGTTGTGGAACCTGGCGCATGTGCTTGGCGAAGCTCGTGATGCAGCAGCATATAAAGTTTCCCTCTCAGAGCTGAATGGGCCTTAACCACGGATGACCTCTACAATCCAATGAGAGAGATGCTGTTTGGAAAGAGGACCACCAATATCAATAGACCACGATAACATTAGTGCATCACATACCTGCGCAGTCACACATACAGGACACGTGATGCCATGCCATTCTCAGTGGCTGGTTATAACAAGAGCTTTGTGACAGGCGACCAAGTGACACCAAAGCCATTCGGATTCCACCTGGACTCAGCCAAAAAAATAAATAAATGCGGTGTTACATGAAAGCAGGGGCACTGCTACCAAATGTGGACCTCATGAAAGTTAAATGTTGTGGGCAGGGGACGGTCCACACATGACATCACGTGCACTAGTGTGAAAACGAAACTGGAACATCATGTTGATTGACAGGTGTGACTCTTTAAGCAAAGAGAATATCCCGTGCTAGCACCACTGTCCTCTAGCATCCAGGAGGGGTGAAGTAGAATAACATCCATTTGCACTTAGAAAATCAAAAGCAATAGTCACAATCTTCATTTTTTTCTTAATTGTGAGCGTTCATTGTCCCTGCAGGTTGATAGTGATGACTCATCAGTACTGAAGCATTACTACTCCCTTCATTCTAAAGTCATGAATCCCACTGGCAACTACTTCTGCCCCACCAGAAATGGTTTCAATTTTATGTTTGCCATTAGCAGAGGTGCTGAGAAACTCCAAAATATTACGAGTTTTTCAACAAAGCCACAACTTTATGAGTTTTGAGGAGAAGACGTGCCACACACTGAGACGGTAGCTGGGAGTTTTACTTTGCGTGTGTTTTTGTGTGTACGTCTGTCCATTTAGTGAATTATTTTAATTTTCACTCCCCTTGCCCTGATTTGTTACCACAGACGCTAAACCAAAGTGTAATTGCCTGCAAGTTTATGAGATCTATTTGGCAGAGTGGGTGATTTGGCAAAACGCATGTATGCATTTGTGTGTGTGGAGGTGGGTATGGCAACGATATGCTGTATATATAAACGTGTGCAGACATTCCCACACAGTGTGTCACATAGACATTACATGAAAGGTGGGTTAGGGTTAGGCTTACAGTGTCTGTGTTCAGAGGTAATTTAGTAATGTTATGTGGGAGGCATTAGAGCAGAGCCAGGTTATGTCTGCCCTGTCTGTGTTTGCCCTAATTTACCACCAAATTATGTGCAATAGTTCCAGGTTTAATTAAATCAAGTCGTTACTTGGTTTTTACTAAATGCAATCTAACAGTCGGGGGATGAAAAGCAAGAAAAATGAGACTACTGGCTACTAAAACATGTTTATCTGAATACGATTTTTACACTTCCACAGTAAAAACATTAATAAAATAAGCAACAACATGAACAAAAATTGGTCAAAGTCCTCAATGAAATGAACAAAAACTGACAAAATAATTAATAACATGAAGAAAGTAAGACTCAAAGCTTTAGTTCATTTTGTCGCTCATTGTTTATTTTTCTACGTTTTACTTTTTTATTTTTTCTTTAATTTTGCTCCATCATATTACTAATTATTTTGTCCCTGTATTGACAATAAAAGCCTATGATTGAAATAGTGAGTTTTGTAACAGTAAATATGTTGTACAAATCTATAAATGGAGTACCACTGAGGAAAATGCTAGAAAACCAACGAAGAAGAACCAAAATGCTAGAATCCTGCTTAGTCAAACAATTATTATTTTCTATCACCACTGTTTGGACTTGTTCCTTCCCCTGGTGTTGTTTTCTGTGGTGCACTGCCACAGGCCCTTGTTGTCATGATAATGTCTACCTCACTCCGGCCTTGGAATTGTTTACCAGGATAATTAGAGTTTGTAAGCTGCCGAAGAAACAAGTACAAGCATCTGGTGACAGGCACGCACGCACGCACGCACGCACGCACGCACGCACGCACCGTCCTTTACATGTCTCATGACGACCAAGTTTGTCATCAAGTAGGCATTGGGTAGTGAGTGTATACACGTGTTTTATTTTTTTTTTTATATAAAATACAATTTAAAATTTTTTGAAAATAAATACAAATAATTAAAATAAATACATATTTTAAAAAATATTCATAAATAATATTTTTTTTAAAGAAAAAAGAAAATAAATAAGTAAAAATCAATAAATAATTTTAAAAAATGACTACTAATAAAATTAACTAAATAAATTTAATTAAACAAATCATTAAAAAAATACTTTAAAATACTCATGCTTTATGGGGACTTATGTACAAAAAAATTATGAATTTATGTATTTATAGGGCCACATCATTTCTATTTTAGTAGTGGGGACCTACATTTATATTTAACCCTTGTGGGGACCTGAATTTTGGTCCAAATAGTGTCAGAGGTCCCCATGGTGTGACTGTGTACACATATCAATGTCCCCATAAAGATAGGAATGCAAACACACACACACACACACTCTTGTTTCCATGTCTTATGTGGACCAAGTTTGTAATCAAGTCATTGGGTAGTGAGTTAAACATCTTTTTTTTTATTATTATTAAAAAAATCTAATAATGGTAATAAATTTGAAAACTAAATTACATTCCATAAAAGAAAAATTAATGAGTAAATAAATTAAAAAAAAAATGTAAACCTTTATTTATATTTAACCTTCGCGGGGACCTAAATTTGGATTCTCATTGTGTCAGAGGTCCCCATGGTGTGACGGTGGAAACATATCAATGTCCCCATAAAGATAGGAATACACACACACACACACACACACACACACACACACACACACACACACCTGGGAAGCCAGGGCAGCGATTGACAGCTGTTTCCAGGGCTGAGTTCACAGTTTTGTCCACATTTTCAGGCGTGAGAACACAAACACGGATGACCACTGGCTTGTTTGGGATGTTCCCTCTGGATAATAATCCGTCCTCCTGCACACCTGACACATCCTCCCAAAAACATGAAGGACACTGAACAAAGACACTTAATTTCTGCAATAATTTCCCTGCACCAGCAGCTCTGTTACCAACTGTAATTCCAGCAGCTCCAGGCCTGTTATTTAAGAAACTAGTTTCAACCAGATCAACGGGACTTTTTGACTACTGTTACAGACGGCAAAGTGAAAAGCATAACAATCTGTGCAGCCTTTGTGGTTTTGAGGGTGAATTGGATTAGTTGTCAAACATGAAATAAACACAAATATCTTGGGGTTAATGATATCAAAAAGGCTGATATCAAAGCTTTGAGGGCACATACAGTAACAGTGAGAAGGAAACTCCAGATGATCAGCAGGGATTCCCATCATTCTTTTATGTCCAACATTACCACACAGGCCTTTTAACATTCACCAGGTCAGCGGTGAAGTAATCAAGGGTTAGAGATACCTTTGAACTGATGTACTGTAATGTAGGTTGTGTTTTAACCACACACTAAATACTGAAATGGGATGATGTCAACCTTTTAACCATGGGCGTAAAATTGTGTATGGGCGCTACGGACGTGTCCATACCAATTTATGGATGGGAAATTACATGATATTTGGGAAACAAAAGGTTACTGTATTTTCCAGACTATAAGGCGACACTTAAAAGACTTTTAATTTCCTCCAAAAACCACAGTGCACCTTATATATGGATTCATTCTGGTTGTGCTTAGTGACTGGGAATTTAGATTATTATCTCATAATTTGGACTTTTTTTTCATTTTATTTTAAAATTATGCATTTTTTTTAATCTTATATATATATATTTATTTATTTATTTTTTTAAATCTTGTGATTTTTATCTCAATTGTGCCTTTTTTGTTTTAATTTTTCCTAAATTTCTTGTCCATATCCACAAAACTGAGTAACTGTGACCTGATTAAACACATTATCTACACACTAACTCACTTTTAAAGGCTTTATTTTAGATACTTTTTTTTTCAGATTTTTCCTGGTTAAATAAGTAGTATTGGGTTCATGGCAAAAAAAGGTTTTACTTTTTACTTTTCTACTTTATTACAATTGAGAAGTTGTACTTTTTTATTTTACTTCTACTTAAGTAAATGAGTTAAATCAGTACTTCTACTTTTACCAGAGTATATTTTTCACACAAGTAGCTGTACTTCTACTTAAGTACAGAATGTGAGTACTTTGACCAACACTGGGTAAAAGTAGAAGTACTGATCCAACTCCTTTACTGAAGTAATAGTAAAAAAGTACAACTTCTCAATTGTAATAAAGTAAGAAGTAAATCTGCTTCTTTTGCTATGTATTAAATACTTAGTAGGAAAAACCAAAAAAATTTAAATATCCAAAAGCCTTTAAAAGTGAGTTATTGTGTAGATAATGTGTTTTATTGGGTCATAGTACTCAGTTCAGTGGGTATGAACAGGACATTTAGGAAAATTAAAAAAGTCATAAATAGGATATATATATAAAAAAAGCAATTGTGAGGTTTAAAATCTAACTCATGAGATAAAAACTCAGAATTATGAGTAAATGTTAGAATTATGAGATAAAAAGTCAAAATTATCAGGAAAAAAAAATCTGAATTATGATATAGTAAGTCACAATTTCTGATGTACAACCCATATTTCATACTGTCTCATTTGTGTAGTTTGAAAAAGTACTGAGTCACTCTCCAAAAATGTTTACTCTTTCGACATGACCATAACTAGTGAGTAAAACTTCCAACCTCTGTTTTACACTTAAGGCAATAAGTAGAAAGATTATTATTGAATTTATGGTGCGAGGAGGGGGATATATGAGCTTCATGTAACAGTTTAAGCTGAATGGTTTTAACTTTGTTACAGATACTTCCAGATCTGACATTTTCCCACGCCTCATCCCATTCCTTATCCGTAATCTCCAAACCAAGCTCACTTTCCTAGGTACTATTTGTGAGAAGTCTATAAAAGAAACCAATGGAATGTTCCATCTAAAGTGAAAATATATATATCGCCCAGAGAGAAGTGTTACTGTACATCCTTTTTTTTTTAAATCAACTTCCATATTTGAAGGTAATGGGAAAAAAAAGTCCTGCTTTGGAATATTAAATGTAACTCTCAGCTGGTCAAAGGTCATTGGTTCATTCAAGCTATTGGAAGCCTCAGGCAAAAGTGGCTACATAAGTAAAAACTAGAAGCTCATGACAGCTGGTCCATGGAAAAACAATTTAAACACGGTTTCTGCTTCATATACAGAAACTGGGTCATAAATGTCAAATGAAATTCTGGTCTATTAGCTTCAACTCATAGCTTTCATCAATATTATAAACTAGACATCATATAGTGAACTGGTGAGGGACTTAACATGAAGAAAAAAAAAGTCCACCCTTTAGTGATTGCTGTATTCTTATTGACAGCTTTAATTACATCTGTTCTGATATTATATATTATTATTCTTACACATGAGTTAGGTCGTCAACTCGTACCTCCTAAAGTCAACTCGTACCCATAAAAAAAAAAAAAGTTAACTCGTACCTACCAAATATATATAAAATTTGAGTAAAATATGAACAAATATTATTATTGGTGTATTTATGTAAATCTATAAATTTCTACTGATTTGTTATAATTAGAATTTAATCTCTTAATTGAAGCCACTAATCCATCAGAATAATAATAATAATAAAAAAAAAGGGTAATTACAGTAGCACTAGTAATCTTAATTGTCATGGGCTAGTTCTCTGACCTCCTGCCTGGTAACCTTTCACCTCCAATCAGTCAACAGTCACTCTTCACTTCATTAATCATCTTCCTCACCTGTCTCTGATACTCACTGTGTTGTATTTAAGACCCATGTTTTCATGCACACAGTGTCAGAATGTCTTCACTACTTGGTTTATGCACATTTGTCCTGCTTCGGTCTGACTACTGAGTTGAACTGAACCTACCTGAGTATCCCTGGTACTGTGTGTTTTTGACTTCAAACATTGCCTGTCGCGTTGGTGCTTCACTCCTGTTGGGTTTTATGAGCCTCACTATAATCAAGTCTGAATTCTGTCAGCTCTTTGACTCCCCTTTTCCCTATCCCTTATACCAATAAAGACATTCTTTAACTGACGCTTGGGTCCATTGCAATAATATTATATAGTTAAATAAAATATTTAACACATGGTGTAGTTATAAAATAAAATTCCTGCTCAATATGCAGTTTAATTTCAGTTTTGTTTGTGCCAAAAGCTTCAAATATACAATTTAAGTAAACATTTCTTTCATATATTAAATTTGTCAAATACAAATGTACATAATTATATTGATAGAAACATTAAGGAATACTTCAGTATTATAGTACTCCATGTATATCAATAACCATTATGATTTTATTTAATGTTATTTTTTACTAATATCAAACTGAATATAAATAAAGTTTCTGAATACATGAGCGGTTATTTGTACAGACAGTTAAATTCAGACTTGAAAAGTTCAAGTTTGGTGTGGACGATGTATGCATGTAATGTTGTTAATCTACACTTATGTCATTTTACAGTCGTATTTTGAATATGGCTTATTTGTGTATAATAATATAATTAAAGGCTGTTAGTATTTCTGTACTATATACTTAATATTAACTGCTGAAAATGGCCGCCAAATGACATCTGACCCATCGCTGTCTCGTTCAGCAGCTTCACAGCCTCATAATATACCCACTTGTTTTTTTTTTTCCATTACAATTCTATATATGATATGGTGCACAATAAATATAAAATTCTCAATAATGTTATCATGCTTGGTGCAGGAAGAGATACTAAAAACAGACTTTTATAAGGGAAATACTTGCATGAAAAAATTATATTTCCTATTATGGCACCAGATTTTTAAAAAATAAATAGTTGTATATTGTTTTTCTAAACATCTATGAGGCATCGACTGCATTTTCATATAGATCGTTGTACATTACTTTATTTGCTAAGGTTAGAATTTATTTTTGAGCTGACAATGTATATCTCCTTTCGAACTTGCAAAAATTGTTCATTCAATACGTTTTTGGTGAAAAACACTGGAGAATATACTGTAACTTCTTCCTACTTTGCAAGTTTTTTTGTGTCATTTTAAGTTCAGTGTGTTAACGCAACATATCAACTTAAATAAATGACTAATATAGTCACACATGTGAGGTTGTGTTGAAAAAGTAATACCAACAAGGTAAGAAGTTTTTTTTTTTAATGACACATATTAAAGAAATATCAAAAGTATAGACCCCTCAGGTTTAAGGTGGCCTCATACTTCTGTTCCAACCCTGGCGTTGACTGAACTATTCTTAGGTTTAACGTTCAGTCAGAAGGTTTACACAGACAGAGACGGAGGTGAACATTTGCATGTGGTGTGGAGTGACTAGTTTAAGGAGGTAAAGTTCAACAGGAGCCTAAAGAGTCTTTGGATCTAAAAGAAAAATACACTGGACTGTTTGATTTGTCATGGCCTTATTTAAGGTTTAAGAAGTGTCATTATTGGACATTATAAATCATTATGGGATTTAGCTGCCCTTGTCAGCTCGGCTCTACAGATAAGACATTCTTCAGGCTTGTGCTGTCAAAGGAATCTTAATAATAATGTAATGTAATGTACAGACAGTATCGGCACTGCTTTCAGTTCAGTGCTCTTATTATTAAACAATTCCATAATCAGACTCTGGCCTGTTCAACATACAAGTATTTTAGAGAATAAAACCCTATACATGGATACTATTCTATAGGAAGCTGCAGTGCGTAGTGGGCAGTGATACCAGTGCTAATAAACTCAGTGTTTCCATTGCGGCAGAGCATGATGATGTCAAAGGTTGACGCACCAAATACGAAGATTATAGGCTATAAATTATCCTACGGTGAAGCAGTTGTTGGCTTAAACACTTGGACATACAGTCATTAGCTCAGTCAGGTTCCTGATGACTGAATTTCAACATGTGACAAGTACCCTTTTTTTTTATTACTCTAATATTTCCATTTTCATTTAAAGTTGGACAGTTGTCTAGGAGCATTTGGCAGCATGCATAGAATCACAATTTCCAGTGTTCAAACCTATCCTTACTATTATTATTATTATTATTATTTTATTTAATAGAATTGAGAAAATGTGTGTTGTGCGTTGTCAGTAAGAGAGTTTTTTTTTTTTTTTTTTTTTTTAATTATTCGATCTCTTCTGTCACTTGTTTTCTCAACTCTTTTTTTGAGGGCGGGGCCATTTTTATCCGACTACAAATGTCATTTTTGCACCTATTTGGACTGACGTTACTACTAAACTGTACTATATAGACATACATAGATAAATTAAACATTCATTCCTGTACATATAGGTTCAGCATTTTCCTTTATTATTTAGATAGAATTTAACCTTAAATTAAAAAATATATATATTTCCATACTAGGATAATATTACATCTATGTGAAACACTGCACATTAGAGTTTAGACACTAGACCTGCAGCTCATTTTCTTTAAAAAAAAATTACATTTTATTTCTACATATACTGAAATAAACTCACTATCCTATAGTAACATGTGCCAGCAACATTAATACTGAACTATATATATATATATATATATAGCTTGTTGATGTTGTTGTCACTGAACTCATGTTTTGAAGCCACTTTTATTCTGCCATTACCATGTTGGCTTTCAGGAGCTAAATGTGACCGTATTTGGACAAAATGGGATGGATTATGGGAGTTTTAGAGGTCAGAAGTGAGTTAATGCTGCCATAAGTGTCACCTTACTGACTTTGTAAACAGTAAATATCATAAAGTATTGTGTAGCAGAGTAATTTATCATTGATGTTAGTGGCTACAAACCCACAAACTAGAGCAACACTTGTGTGCAATAGCCTTTTTTAAATTACTTCAGTAGATATAATCACAAATTTAGACCAGTCACAATCCAAGATGAAACCCCATAATATTTTGCGGAATATTTTTTGCTTTTTTTTTTTTTTTTGCTCCAATATCATCAAAAAGTTATGCATAAATAAGTAATAACTGACCAGTCCCTGTCACCAGAATATAGTCGTTTACTTCTTCATTCAACTGTACTGTATTCCTGCTGCCTCACTGCAATATTTAACTTAATAGGTTTTAGTTGACACTGAAGGATTATGCTTTTATAACCAGTCAAAAAGTCAACTCTCCCTCATGATAATAAAGGAGCATAATAAAAAAGTTTTATAGAAAGTTTAATTGGATCCAGGCAAGTGGATTCACATGATGAAAGAAATCTCTGAAGTTGCAGAAATAAATCAGTGTCTACATGATGTTAATAAGTGTAGTGTGCATTTTTATTTTTTTTTTGTGTGCAGCTGCTGTGCCCATAATGCCCTCTGTTGTGTGTGTGTGTGTGTGTGTGTGTCACTGGCGGCTCATCAGTGTGTGTGATGTGTTTAAGCTTCCTGAGTGGGTCTTTGAATGTTGACTCTCTGCACTTTGTTTGTCCTGCTGGTTGCGGCTTTCATTCTCTGTTTGCAAAAGAGAGGAAAAGAAAAGGAAGAAGTATAATAAGAAAAGCACAGAGGGCTGGACCTGAGAGTGTAATGGAAGGGTGGGAGTTGAGGGGGGGTTGGGCGGGGGTGGTAAGCATGTGCACGTCAGGAAAGGAAGGGAGACAGATAGAGGGCAAATATTTACCATGCTGTCCAGTCGACTCCCCAGGAGGCCTCCTTAATGAAAGACGAGGGGTGTTTAGAGCAGGGCGAGGCTGTTCAATTACCAGCTCCCACCAGCAGATATAGTCGATTGTATACAAACACTTGGCTACTGTGTCTGTAGAGGAAGGACTGGATGCACAAGATACTTGCAGGGGTGGGGGTCTTTTGTAGGTGTGTTTTTCTGTCCCTAATCATGTGGTTGGCAGGAGAATAGGTAGGTTTCAGTCACGTGACTACAGTATGATGACGTTGCGATTTCAGCTGCAGGCCAGGAAGTAACCATAGAGGAAACCATTGAGGAGAGTGATTATTGTACTGATTTAGATCCAGCGTCTAAACAGAGATGCATACAGTTAGTTAAAAATGTATTGGACGTGACCTATATATTATGAATATGAATGAGTTTTATACAGAATCTAAAGATTTGCCAACAATCGAAGCTGTGGATATTACTAACTACCTGGTCCTGTAGACATCCTACTACACCAACAACAGATGAAAGCCAAGAAAAGTTTGGAGGCATATAACTCTTTTGTCAGTGGGTGGTAGGTAGAGATGCGTGGATGACGTAGGTTTTCATCCGCAACCACTTCTTAAAATCTCTATCTACCCGCTCAACATTTGCATGAGCGATTTTCCCCCAATTTTCAGAACCGAATCCGTCCGCCATCCTCCGATTTAGTTTTTTAGGTCTAATGAAGATGTCTCGGCTGGCTCCATAACAATTATACTGCGATCTGTAACATTCATATATTAGTAAATTTTTATGCTTATTATCATCATATATATTACTACTATTATTATGGAACCACTTGATATGCTTTAAATACAAAGGCAGTCAGAGACGCCAGACGTCCACCAAGGCTTGATTTTTCAAATGTGACATGATCGAGCCATAGGTGTTGACCCATCTGATGTCCGAAGGTGAGACGATGTGAATGCAAAAAAAAAACATCTGAATCCTGTGATATTACCACTGATGTGTTTTAGCTGTTGACCTTTAGTGTGACCTTGACCTTTGACTTTCATTATTTAAAATCTAATGGCTTCTTCCTTGACCCATTATTTATCATTCCTGAAAGTTTAATCAATATCCATTCAGAACTTTTTGCGTAATCCTTCTGACAGACAAACAGACAAACAGCAGAGGTAATAAAAATATTTTGGGTAAAGTAACGACATACAGACAGATGAACTTTATTTAAAATATGGAAATTACAGACATAAATTAAGCTAAACTACATCTTTAGTGTAATTTATAGGTCACTTGTATGGGTTAGTGAAATGTATCATATAATCACAGACAGACAGACAGACAGACAGACAGACAGACAGACAGACAGACAGACAGACAGACAGACAGCTAGATAGATGTGCTTTATTTTTTTCTGCTTGACAAAGACTGAGGGCTGGTTAGGTCACAAGAATGCGGAAAGGTGTTGTTATTGCTCAGTTAACCCCCTTTCTGGTAAAAGGTTAAAAAACACCTTAGGGATCTTTTTAGGGACGTGAAATTGTTTAGGTTTTTTTTTTTTTTTTTTTCGTACTTCGCCATCACCATCAATCTTTTCCAAAGCACTCAGTTAAAAATGCATCAATGGAAACATAGCTCTCATGTGTTTGTGTGTTGAGGAGTGGAAGAGGATCTACCAGATCTTCATTATCTAAACAGTGTTTGTGTTGTCCACCAAGAACCCCCAGAGGGATGTTTAGACAAAGGCCTACATCAACTAATGCTGAAGTCATTAGCACCAGACGCATACACACAGACTGCATGCAAAACACACAAACTCAAACAAAGAGCAAACAGCTATGAGAAAAGTCTTTTATTTTTTTCTCCAACTCTGGTCTTCTTTCACTAAGTTTAAATGGGACCAAGAGGACGATAAAGAAAGGCTCCTTGCTCTTTATCACCTCGGACTTAACTTGACCACACACACACACACAAACACACAACTCCAGATAACCCTCATATCTGTTTAGGCTGCTAGAGAAAAGGAGATGTTAATGCTACAGATGCTTACCTTATACTAGCATGTACACAAAACAACTCTGTAGCATCCTGAAAAATAACCATGAGGCCCCGAGGCTTCTATCCAACAAACATAATACCATTCTTCCTATGTCACTTAGCATTGTGCATCTGCCTATGTGTCCGCCTGTATTCAATTCTTATTTCCCTAAATGTAATCAAAATCATCCTCACACAATACTCCACCAAACTCATCAATGGACATGGCAACTAACAGTGTATATGTATATGGTGACTGCAATCAGATGAACACTGACAGCTAATTGTAACTGGCAGAAAATGAATTAAAACCGGCCAATCTTTCAGAAAATGGGAATAAAAGAGATTAAGAGAGGCACGTCATTGGCTCGGAGTGTGTTCATTCAGTCTGGGGTTGTGGCTGATCATGTTGTTGCTTCAACCAGGCACACAGATGGATACCAGCAATCAGGGCTGAAAAAACACTGGGATTTAAGCTTTTGTTTAGAAACAAAAATAACTTCTAAATTACTAAAAGGAGATTAAAATGACTGGGGACACAAGTCAAAGAACTGCAATTAACAATGTGATAACTGGAAATGCAACCTAAGGATGTCGGTTAAATTAGTGGAATATATGGAAGATCTAGTTAAAGTTTCAATGTCTAACATGAAGTAGGGCAGGGCTACTATGGTAATGTGTCTGTAATTGTAATGAAATGATCAGCACCCAGCACAGCCGCCAGTCACGCATCCTACACTTAAATGTCACTCTCTACTTTCAGACTGTGCGTCCGCCTACTGCAATACAGCTAACAATAAACATCAGCCATTTGTGGCCGCAACAATGACCTAAATGTCCATGACATCCTGGGAGACTGAAAGTCCATAACAGCAATTAGTTGGTATTAGTAATGCACTACGACGCAAAAGTCAGCCTTTGTTTGTACTTTGACGATAAGGCAGAACGGAACTGTGAGAATATGAATGATAAGAGTGAACATACGGCTCCATGGGAATGGGATGAGCACTGAATCAAATGTGTGATGCTTGAGACAGCAGTGTGAAGCATGCGGCTTATAGACAGGTGCAGCCAATAGTCCAGAAAATATAAATGTTATTTTTATCAGCTCTATACTGTTTTTAAACAAATGGTAACAATAACAGCTTGTAATTTATGACTGTTTTGTAGTAGTACAGAGTCAGATGGTTTCCACCATACTGTGCTCAACTCCATACAGAAACAAGCAATGCATTTGCGAGGTTAATGCTTGGACACTATTGATTTTTTTGCCAGAAAAGCAAGTAAAATATGACAGAGCACGAAATGCCTGCTGTGTAGAATTTTTTAAGAGTAGACAACAACAAGCAATCTCGCAAAATACTATATTTACAAGTGAAATAAGGTGATTAAAGCAAAGGGACATCCTGGATGTGTTTAGTCTGTTTCCATTTTTAAAAAAAAGAGAAAATATAGAGATATTGGATCGGGACTCGGTATCGGCCGATCACTCAAAATGATTGGTACATCTCTACCTGCAAACCTATTGAGGACTAAGTAGTTTGTAAAATAGATGGGTGTATGCTTCTTGGTTGGTATGTTTTGGACATAACTGTTGGGTCCTGTGGTCTATGAGGTTTTCTGATGGCGTAAACACGAAATGCCTGAAAGAGGAACCTCACATGCAACAAAGTCTGGTCAGAGGGGGGGGTTGTAAAGCTCGCAGCTGGACCCGTGAGCCACCTTCCAGCTGACCATTCCTGACCCACCCTGAACCGTTTGCCGCGCACTGCTGCGGAGGAAATGTGCCTGGCATCCTGACACAAGCCAGACCAGTGGGGAGGTCCAGGTTTGAATGTGGCCCATCCGGGGGCAGGTCTCATGCGCTCAGTTTGACCTAACGCCAGCTGGAGAGAACCGATCTGGCTGGCAGACCGCTGTACCGTGCCCTCACAGGCGGGCAGCAGAAAAGGCCACATGAACTGAAGCATTGGGGAAACCTGATGATTTTATATGTTTATTTAGTGATTTGAGCCTCATTTATGTTATTGGTGTGGGAACGAGGGTCAGGACATCCGACACAAGCCTTTTTCAGTGGAAACCCCCCCCCCCCCCCCCCACCTCCCCCTCTGTTTTTTTGATGAATCGCACCCTGGGTGTATGGATGGGCCTGCGCACCTTCCACTAATACTGTATGTTCAGGTTGTGTACACATGCGAGGCTGTTTTATAAGCAGTAAGTTGCCATGACTCTATGATGATTCATGTAATCACAAAAGCAACTTCAAAGCTTGCATGACACAATATGGATTTTGTTTGGTAGCGGTACAAATTTTGACTCACAAGGAGCACCTGTGGAGGAGAACTGTATGTTAAAAAGGGCAGAGGTGTTTGAAGAAAATGAGATGTGACTGGATGAACAAACCTAGTCAAGTGCGTTGGAACATCTCTTCTTACTTGCTATTGTTGGGGTTAGTGTTGCTGCTGGATCCTGTGAGGCCTTAAGGACATTTAGAGTAACTGGCTCTCCCTGAAAGTGTTTATCTTCCTCTTATCACAGACTCTTCCTCTTCTTTTCCTCTAGTGTACCACTTGACATCGGATGCCCACCACACTATGTTTAGAAAGAGGTCTTAGGGGAAGGCGACTGACTCATCAGGCCACAGACTGGTTTACTCACACGATGAAGTGTGCAGTATGCAACCCTCAGGTACTCTAAACACACACGCCATGTTGCGTGCGCTCACTGTGTTTAGTCTTAAAAGGTCCAGGAAACGCCCCTCCTTTGAAGCTGTTAAGAAGTCCCAGCATGCCTTCCAGCATCTCCCCTACTCGCAGCTCTTGTGGCCTATATGGATCCAGTTAGAGCCTCACTATAGGAACGTTCATATTTTGCCTTTATGGGCATGTAAAACATTCTGTTTATATTATAATGCACCACAGAACGGTCTATTAGGCATAATAGGCTCCTTGGCAAACCTCCAGATAATGAATAAAATAAACAATGTGTGTATTCATCCCGTCACAGGCAGCCCCACTAAGTGGAGAAACACTGAGACATGGGTGATAAAAGCAGTTTAAGAATAATTCAGTGTCTTGAATTGAATTAAATGTGTAGCCCCAAGCAGTGCAGAGAGAGCACATAAAACACGAGAATTGTCAAATGCAGTTCCTTGGCCGGGACCACTTGGGTTTCCTTAGTCACTTCTCACTGGGATTTTAGAGCAATACAAAAGTAGCATTCGTTTTTTAACGCAGCATCTAAATTGAGTTAGTCTAGTTATTATGACAGGGCTCCTTGATTTGGAGAAAGATTTATTTCGCTGTGAAATGTAGAGGAGTACTCTTGGGTTAGCTATTAAACATCCTAAAAACACTGATATGTGTGTGTTTAGGGAAGTGTGACTTTTGTTTTTTTAAACAATCATCAAACGAGGACTTGTGCTACCTGTGAACCTTAGGTAATTTGTAATTAACAGTGTTGTCTTTGATCTTATCACAGTTTCCACGTCTCTAATTTAAGATATTAGACCTGTATAAACTAATTTATTGGGCAGTTCAGTCATGTCTAGAGTATTGCTGGACTGAATCTGGAGCCAATCCCTGAGAGCCTTCATTGGCAACTTACTGCATGTTTAGCACTTTATACAAATAAGCATCACAACATTGCTAAAAATATAGCACCTTAGGCTACTCACCATTAGCCTAAAGTTCTACAGTATATGCTAATGGTAATATCTACAGAAAACTGTCATCAAGTTACACCTATTCTCAAGGTTTCTGAACCAAAAGTTTCATATCTGTCATGACCTCTGCTCCGGTGACCTTTCCCCCAGTGCTCATCCACACTCACCTGGTCCCGCACTGCGCAGCTGCAAGCCGTTCCTCATCTGTGGCTATAAAAGCAGTAAGGCTTGCAGTTGCCAGTGCGGGACCATTCAGTAATGTCACCTCCATAACCTGGACATCTTCTGCCATCTCCTCAATCACCATAACCCGGACATTCATCATCACCACGGACTCTGACCATTTTGCTCCCAGGTTTTGTCTGTCTTGTCTTCATGTTTCTCAGTTATGTTATTAAATTATTTTTCCCTTCAGTACTGTGCAATGGAGTCCTCCTTTCACCTCACCCCGATCCGTGACAATATCAAGAATTCTTGACAAGAGTATATCTACTTTACAATCTTTTTACTGCTCATGGTGAGGTAATAAGAGAAAAAAATATATCTTCAATGGATTGATCACTCCACTTACAAAGTGAGATATTTGACGATTGGAAGCAGACCTCTGCCAAGGCTTGATTTCTCAAAACGTGACTTGATTGAGCCATAGGTGTTGACTCATCTGGTGTCCAAAGGTGAGACGATGTGAATGCAAACAAACACCAGATTCTATCTTGTCTGAATCCTGAAATATTACTCACTGATGTGTTTTAGATGTTGACCTTTAGTTTGACCTTGACTTTTGACCTTCATTGCTCAAAATCTAATGGGTTCTTGCTTGACCCATTATCCATCATTCCTGAAAGTTTCATCAAAATCTGTTCAGGACTTTTTGCGTAATCCTGCTGACAGACAGACAGACAAAGAAACAAACGGACTCAAATGTAATACCTCCTTGGTGGAGGTAATAAATCTGGAACTGAAGCCATAACAAGTCCAACCAGTACTTACTGTATCTCAGACTATGTTTTGACAGTATTGGGAAGAGTATAAATGATGCAATGTATTCTTTCTCAAACAGGTTTCTGAAGAAACACTCCCAGACTTCTCCAGGTGCAACTCTCCAACATTTTAAACAAATTAACCTGATAAAATAACTGTCAGACTATGTGTTTTATTAGCCATTGGAACACTAATGGAGGCAGGTTCTGCCAGTGTATAGTTGGTAAAGCATCATCAATCATCTCTAATAACCATGTTTCTCAGAATTCATCTTCATATATAACTAATCTACAACTGGAATGTCGCAACCTGGCTCTATGTCATGACAAAAAGAATGGAAAATGCACAGTGCTAAGGATATTCAAGTATTTCTTTAATGTATAAAGCAAAATTACAAAATTACCCGAAATAAAGATGAGGTGTGGCTGTCAGTAATATCACTAGTGTGCATGTGGATGAGTGGAAAGTTGTCAGGCTGAAATAAATAAAAGGAAACAAACAAAAGGTGCTGGTGGTTGATGAGCGAGCTCCTGAGAGAATGTTGGACGTGGTCTTAAATCCTCATCTGGAACACGGTCCCAGGTACTCCTGATCAGGATGATCACCTTTGAGGAAGCATAAGAGCATTATGTCACTCCAACACATGCAGTCCCATGGACAAGCAGCAGGGGCTATCACATGGAAACAGGCTTTATTTTGAACCTAAAACTGCCTGCATTATATTTATTTCAATTAAATAAATCACTGGCCATTCCCAAGTGTCCAAAACACAGATTTTAAGCATAAATTATTCACAGACAACATATTTTTCTTGCCAAAATATCTAAAGAAACATTATTTAAAACAGTGTTATAGTGGCTGAATTTAAACACCCACGGAAGTCAGGATGTGAACTGTCTTTTAGATTTGGTTTTTGAACTTTCATACCTCATACTTATCTCACGCTATGTTTTGAAAATATAAGGAAGAGTATAATGATATGATGTATTATTTCTTAAACAGGATTCTGTAGAAACACTCCCAGAATTATGCAGGTGCAACCCTCCAACATTTTAGCTAAATTGATAAGATAACTGTCAACCTGTGGAAGAAAACCTTAATCTGTCCTTTACATTTTGAGCCATGTTATTGCATGAAAACAGACACGAGGAAACTTGATCATATATCCATGGACAGATTGCTCACTATGCGCGTCAGAGAAAGATTTACTCCATATTTACCCAGGAACTAGCCATTCAAATAACCCTCCAATGGCTACAGACCTTTGCTAATGCTCAGGAGCCTCCTTTGCATGTCAGCAGGATTAAACAGAAAATTTGTGGCTCCCCAAAAGTCCCTGCTCGGAGGAACCTTATTTCATTTCGTGGCTTCCTGTATTGAGTGTCCCTGACTGATCAAATGGAAGCCTCCAGTTTGGCACACACAGTGCCAAAACCGGTTATTTCGTTATCTTCTAAGGTCCAAATAAATCGCCAGCAGAGACGGAGAGGCAGACGATGCCCTACAAGATACCATACTGCACCTTATCACGCGTCAACTGATTTTTAGATAAAGGGGAGAAGCAATCAGAAAAGGCCCATTGCTAAAACGTGAGAAACAATTTTCTTTCAAACATTATGTCACCTAGCTACAACATTTTCAAAGCAGACACACACAGACAAACCTTATGCGCTATTATCCCATAATTAGGGCTGGTAAAAAGAGAAGCCCCACCCATTGATTCAGGGTGTGCACCACACCCATCAAACCTTTAGGTGTTTTCTGCTGGCTTAAGTCTTTGTCTTGATGTGTCGCTCCTCTCCTCATAACAAAATGTAGACAATTTCACATTCTGCAGCAGCCTTGTAAGGGGTCTGTGTTAAGACAAAGACAACTATAAAGATTTGTTTATCATAGTACTAGTATATATAGATAAAGGCTTCCTGCACCAGCACAGACAGAGATATATGAAGGGGATAAAGCCTAGAGAGAGACACAAATAATGCAGAGGAAACACTTTGCACAATAAGATAAACCCAAAATACATAAACACAAAAAAATCCCCTCTCTATGAAGGTTATCATGTAATCACACAAAAATACTCACTCCAGGATGCACACATGGGTCATGTAGATATCTTTGGTCAGTGTATATGAGGCAGGCGGATAGGAGTGGCTGAGGCTCGTCCCCAAGGGAAGTGTGATCTGTTCATCTGGTGTGCAGATAAGACCTTGAACACTCCTCTGAAAATTCCCCTGTTTCTCCTCCTTTGTGTCAGCACTGCACTCATCTATTCCCATCTTACACGCTGTTCTCTTAAAGATTAAGGAAAATTTAATTCTTCCTGCATAAATGACAACTACAGAAATGTAGAAATGCTTTCATCACAGACGGGTGTCATAATATATTTAACAAATTGATGCATGAATTATGAGAACCTTTGTCATTATTTTTTCTTAAGTATTTTTTATTCCTCTTTAGGCAATGAGAAAAGCAATGTGATGTAAATCTTTTTAATGAGCCTATATTTTATGGAGTTACAAAAATGTCCACTGAGCTGGACAACATGTGTTTAAGTTTTGGAGCAAAGACATATGTATTTAAAATGCAATATCAGAACACTATGAAAAACTTTTTTTTTTTTTGTTGCTATTTTTGTTTAAAGACAATTATAGTCTAATAACAACAAGCAAGTTATTTATATGTAAACATGTTAGTGCAGATCAGATATTAAGAACAACCAAGTAGGAATAGGAATACATATCCTGGTATAATTTGAGCCATTGTACATAATAAACACTTGACGGTAACACTATTTAGAGAACAGACACAGCTGAATATCAAGTCATACAATACTTTAACAGCAATAACTACTTCCCTTGTAAAGTAAATACATGAACTCAGCCTTTGTCAACACGAAAATAGAAAATGATCATACAGGCATCACCATTGCTGATTATTTGGCCCCGGAAATGAGATTCATGGTAACATGATTTTAGACTTCCCAAGCGGATAGTTATTAGAATTAAATTATGCAACCTGTCCAGGGGAAATGATAATACAGAATAGTGATCACCATCACATCATCATGCAATACATTCAGGGCTGTGCAGAGACCTTTGGAAGGGCTGGGGCTCAGCTTAAAAAAAAAAAAAAAAACAGAAGCTAACTCCCCAGTGACCTTACTGTGCTCCTGATTGCATCCTGCAGCACTGTCACATGTGTGTACTTTGTGAAAGTTAACTGAGTACATGGCGTTGTTCTGTCAAAATGGGCATCCCCATCGAAATGAGCTACCAGCAGCCAAAATTGACAATAATCTCTACAAATTCATATAATTCCATCAAAATCTGCGACTTTGCACTTGGAAACATGACTATTGATATCATATAGTGCTCCCATAGTCTATTAGTCTATTTAGCCATCCTATAATATAATTTTTTTTCACTATTTTATTTTCCTGATATTGTTTTTAGATTTAGTTCCTCAAAATGTAGGCTATTGTTTGCATCCATTGAACTAACGTGAACAGTAATACCCAGGCAACTCATGTGTATAACGTTTATATCACACAAAACTTATTTAAAACTTCTATCGTACACATGTGATTGCTTATATGCTTACTGGTCAAAGGCACGATAAAATAAATATACTTTCAAAGTATTACTTACGTCTAGCGTCCAAGTCAATTGCACATCTGACTGGGGACGACTGAATACACAGGCCTTTTCTCTGTGAAAACGCTTGGTGGTCATGTGCGTGCTCATGTGGGAGCCCAATGTGACGGGATGCCTGAATTGACGGAACAACAACACAGGTTGGTGGCTGCAAGGTATTTCAATTTACACAGAAAATAGTTATTTTCTAAACTTCTAATTCACAAATGATTTATGTGACATTTAAGCAAATATTCATGTTAGAACTAACCAAATTGTTTCAAATTTTAAAATGCCAAAAAACAGGCTCTGTCAAAAACGCACTTTGAGCAAAATGATAAGAGCTTGAACCCTTGTAGCACCCCTTCTAGGCATGTGCTTGAATAAATTAATCAGATAAATTTCGGACTGAAACTAACAGTATAATTTTGATGTCTGTTATTATGTACAAAAACCCAAGATTGCATAGTTTTAAGGTTATTTTGGTTACTGAGATTTCCAGATGCTTTAAATTAGCATCAGGGAGGAGTTAATGCGTTCAGACTTACTGTCAAGAATTAAAAAAAAAAAACTGTCACTATCTTCTGTAGAAAGTGGACAAGTTTGACAGTTTATGCTCTGGGACTGTATGACAAATTCCTCCATGTTTTGTCAGTTACCATGGGGGCCTTCAGAACGATGACCCCAGACTCACCTCTGGGCCCAGGGAGCCCACTCTGCCGCAATAATGAGATCATTACCAACAGTTAATTAAAAGCGATGCGTCTTCTAAAGCTTTGCCCCATATCGCATTGTGTCCAAACAATTGCATCCCTTGTGGATGTCCGAGGATGAAAGGGTGAGCCAAATGGAGGAGAACGCCCATTGTCCTTCTCCTGAGAATCTGTCTTTCCTCGCTTTTTGCCTTTCAATGAATTCTTTGTGTAAGCGTCAGGGTCCGGGGCTGTCCTCTTGGGTTCAGGGAGATGGGGTTGTGCTGAGTTGAACTGTACGCGACCGCAGTGTCAATAGAGTGGACAGTGTGGATGCAGCAGAGAAGCCTGGACAGCATGACACTTAAAATAACCGCGCTTTTGTAACTTTTAATTTTAAACAAAATACCAGTAAGTTAGTTACACCTAAAACCCACACTTAATACATGGTAATTTGGACTTTTTCATCTCACCACACCTATATATCACTTGGACTGTATGGACAAAATATATTTACACATAAATCTCAGTTCTGTCATCTTCAGACTTCCTAAGCAGAAACAAGTTTTTCATACACTATACCCAAATCTCCTTATTCACTTGGCAGCCATTTTTACACTTGAGAGGTATGGAAATTAAACAAAAGTACACAGTTCCATTCATTGTCACTCACTATCTTCAGTTAAAATTCGGGTTGCCAACATGCCAGCAGTTTGGACCACCAATCTGTCCATCATGCCGGCGTTAATGATCGATATTGTTGAAAAATGGCCGTGTAAGGACTGTAATATACCCTGGGTTAAAGGCTATAAAAAGTTTAAGTAGGCCGTTGGCACGCTAACCACAGAATCGAAAGAATAATGATTATGATTGATTATGAATATGATTTACGGGATGCAGCAGCGATGTGCTATTGCCATCGAGAAAGTGTTGTATGTAGCAACAAGTGTATCCCTCAACGTCATTTGAATGTTCAGGGTGAATAAGGACCATAGTCCCCTTTCTACAAATCTCTGCTAGCTTTATAACGTACAAAACTGAATGAGACTCTACATCATAGAAACCCAAAGAACCCAGATGGAGATCAGTTGACTTCCAATTCATGTTCATTTGAAATTTTGTAATTTATCCATGGACCAGCTCATCATTTTCCCAGTACTCATATTTAATAATTTAAAAACCCACATTTATTTTGGTGCCAATTTCCAAATAAAATTTTCCTCAATATTTAACCTACTGTAAGGAAATGATCACCATTTATTCTAATGCTGATTCTAATATTATCCTCTGAATTTAGCATTTTTCAGTGAAAAGGGTGTATTTTCCAATATTTTATTCACAGATCATGTAGTGGATACTCATGAAAAGCGGAGCGAATTCCCAGGTGGTTGCATCAAAACAGAGAAAACTGAAGAAAAAGTTTATTTTTCGGCAAAAGACATCACTCTGTTGAACATAAAAAAAACACAGCCGTATGTTAAACTACATAAGTTTGATTGGTGTATCAGTGTTAGAGGAGATCACGATCTTTCCATATTTACTATGGAGCTTCTGAGCATATATGAAACATACTGTATTTAATGATGATGAAAAGATGACAAAGTGCATTGTACATCAGGTATTGCATGTATCAAAAAGCTTAGTGTTTTAGCTGTTAATGGACATTTTAAATCAGTAGATGCTTTAAGTTGACAGTGAATGTTTGGATTTTTACGGGTTAATTAGGTATAAATTCATTCACTATGATCTGATGCTGTAGGAATTGAAACACATATTATTTTATTAAAATATGGGAAGAAGGTTGTGCACACGTTTTCTGTATTTCTTTCTCTTTTTATTGAACTGAATGAGCTCTATACAGTCTCTGGATATCTGACTCCTTATATTACATTACAAAAATGCTATGTGATAATATGACTCCCTTATAGGAAGAAAGAAAAACACAACAACCCATCTTCTGATAATTTCCCCTTCTCACTGTATCTCACTTCTGGAGACATTAATCGTCTGCTGTGAGAGCTGGTGTTTATCTAACTGCCTTGACTGAATAAGGACACTTCTAGAAGAGTATGTTTTCTGACTTCTAGATAAGTATACTTATAACAAGTATATTTTCTTGTGTGTTAGAACTTGCTTGTGTGACCCTGAGAAAAAAGAGCTAGATGGAGGAAAACGATGAAAAACAAAAAACTGCTGAAACACACTGTACCAAAAAAAAGAACTCAGTATAATTTATACATACAAGTCTGGTTTTGTTAAAATGGAAAGATGTTAAAGGACCCTTACGGCAAACCAAGAGATTTAAAAATGTCCTATAACTTGGTAAGGGAAGAGCTGATGTACTGTACCTGGATAAAGGAAAAAAAAAATATCCTCAATAGTTTTCTAAGATCTGGACACTGTTTTTTTTTTGTTTTGTTATTGCAATCAGTGTATGTGTGTGTGTGTCCGCCTGTCTGTCTGCAGAGACATATCATGCTATAACTCAATAAATACTTGAGATATCACCATGAAATTACGTGGGCATATACACAGAGTAAATGTGCATCAGATACAATGATTCATTAACTAAACGGTCAAAATCACATTATCACTTATACCAAAATGTACCAAATGATGCAGAATGAAGTTTTCTACAATTCTCATAATTGATGTTATCACCTACGACCAATAGTTTTTGAGATCTCTACAGGTCAAAGGTGACATGTCGCAAGATTTAACTTCTGTAACACTGTTTGTGTGTGTCAAGCATAGACATATCATGCTATAACTTAATCAATACTGGATATATTATCATAATATTACACACACTGATGCATATAATACAATTATCAATATTGCAAAAGGTCAAAGGTCAAGGTCACATTTAGCCGAAAGGTCAAAATCACATTATTGGTTCTAATTCAAGAACAGGTTGTCATAGAAACTTCAGATTGGCACAAAGTAGGGGCGAGATTAGGCATTCTCTGAATACTTGTTTGTTATGGGTTTCTTTTTTGCAATTTTTAAAGGACTTGTCTGTATAGACAGTTAAGTTGTGTTTGTCAAATATGTTTTGTTGCACTGAGAGTGGGTGCTGTTGTGTGGGTGGGGGGTGTTACAGTAGATAGGGATTGTTTTTATGTGTAAATGTTGTTACTTGTTACAAATAATGAAAACAACAATAAATATTTTTATGGGGGGAAAAAAGTATCCAAAGTACTTGAATTAAATAATCCAAACAAGAAAGTAGTGTCTTAAAGAGAACCAAACTGTAATAAGAAGTTGAATTCAACTAGAATATATGTACTTTTTTTGCTGCCATAGTGAATATAACAGTCCTTGTTAAGAGTGAGGGAAGTCTTCAGATATAAGCAGACAAAAAAAACCCACAAAGCTGCTGTGAAGAAACACTGTTTTATTACTGAACAAATAGTGAAGTGACTCTTGATCAAAGACATCACTGTGCGAGTCTGTTTGAAGCAGGCCAGGCTTTAAGACTTTATTTACACAAGATTAGGGTTAGTGGTATGTTACAACTCATATCACATAACCGTAACCCCTCACCCCCACCCCTTCTCTGGCTTTTCACTCACTGCACATAAGGTCAGTGTCAAGATATGGGTACTTGAGAGGGGGATGTGATAAAGGCATCAAACTGTGTAGAAATATCTTATTTTTTAGGCCAACAGAGAAAACCCTGACGCCAATTACGCACATACCAGTAGGAGAATGTGGAACAGTCGAGTCCACAGTTTGATTAATGCTTTGGTGACAGCCGCAAATAACACTTTAGGAGTGATTCAGTGTCCGACAAAGGTGTTAATGTCAGTTGACACAGCCTGTTTCTGTGGCCTGTGTCCTGATAGAAAACAATGCATGGAATGGTGAGGATTATTCTTACCTGCCTCTTTACCTCAATGAAAAGCGTCTGTTGGGCTCTTTCTGTTGCTGGCATTTTGTCATTCCTCACATTCTCCCCTGTTACATAAACAGGTTTGAAGCTCACCTCGGCGCCTCTTCACCTCTAGCCGCCCTGCAGGCGTGTAATTAGGCTTAACCTCTCCTGTTCAAACAGTGTAATGACATGATTTACATGTATTGGAGAGGCCCTGCCATGCTGCGGCATCACAACAATGTCATGCATATTTCTAGCAAAAGTAAAAGAAGATATTGAGGATGTCACATGTTGCTTAATGTTGAACGAATATGTTAAGAAGTAATCAAAAATAAGTTGTAAAAAATGTATTCTGACATTATTAAGAAACATAAAAACAATCTTACAATAGTCAGCGAAGTAAAATGTCCACTGTGAAAGACAACTTATATACGGTCTTACTTTCTATCAAGGGTAGTCTCTTTGTTCAAAAGGAGTAAGCCAACAGAACTCACTACTAAAGGTAAATATTGCTAAGTTCACAAATCCAGCCTAACCAAGAAGCAGGACTGTTAAATGGCTGTTAAATAAATCCAATAAAATGCATATCTTCTAGTTGTACTACAGCCGATGGCCATTGGAAGGTGGCTCCAAATACTCTAACTATCACACAAACCAATAAGAAGAACTACGAAGAGAAATGATGAACTGGGTAAATGAGAACCACAGGCATCTATCAAACACTCACCTCAATTAAACAAACATTTTTTTCCTGGACTCATTCTGATCTTGTCGATTTTCTTTGTTGCCTCTCAGGACTGTTGTCTGTTAAGCAGGTTTCAGGTCAAACAGAAGGCAGTCAGGCTTTGTTTGATAGGCCAGTATGACAGCTTGCTTGTGTGAGTCTGACTTTTGGAGTTTCCAAAAAAAAATTAAAAAAAATAGATGAAATAAATGTTTTCTTGACGGAAAACTCCACTGCAGCTGAAGTTAACAGGTTCAAATAACAAGACAGAAAAATGACTTTCTTATGCAGTAATACCATGGAGTTTTATGTATTGCTGAGTCGGTAAGCTAGCACTTTACCATTAGCTCACCTCTGACTAGATAGATAGATAGATAGATAGATAGATAGATAGATAGATAGATAGATAGATAGATAGATAGATAGATAGATAGATAGATAGATAGATAGATAGATAGATAGATAGATAGATAGATCACTTTGAAATTTTACATTGCAGGAAATGGGAGAATACATTTCAAAGTGATCTGATCCTGATCACTACCGAAATTTTATCATTTGTTCCTTGTGACACTCCCAATACATCCTGAACATGTCATCAAAATCTGTCCATAAGTTTGTGAGTTATCTTGCTAACTAAGAGACAGACAGGGGGGGGTGTCTTGGCGGAGGTTTGCGCTCTCAGAGTGCTTTTCTAGTTATTATTATTACTATGAATATTATCATTATAGAGCAAGAAGAAAGTAGATTTTTTTAAATAATTTGTCTTTGTAGCATTGTGTATTTATTGAAATAACAATAAGTAATTTTAATTTGTTTAATTCTTTCTAATTTCGGAAAGTTGAGTGTTTTACAGAGCTGCTTTTTGGTTTCATGTTCAGTAAAATTACTTGGATGATATTGTTTACTTGTTTCCGTCATTACAGTATGTCTCAGTTTAAGCTAAAACAACTCAGCTCTTTTAGATTTTACCTGCAAACCTTTCACCTCTTTATCACCAGGCTGAGGTATGACGTAAACTACTGTGCATGTTATTCTGAGGTGGGGAGTGGCAGAAAAAAAAAGGTCTTTCAGTATGCCTCAAGCTAGTTGTTAGAAGCTGAGAAACTCCCAAACCCATATTTAGAGAAGGCCATAATTTAGATTTTTTTAGGGGAGGAGTTTTTTTTTTTTTTTTTAGAGATTTAAAAACAAAGGTTTGGTGTGGGTATATGCGTATCAGAAGGCAGCATTTTATGACAAATACATTATCGTCAAGTAAAGGACTCTACTTTAAGCAGAATGGAAGAAAAAATAAAGGAAATGTTATTGTTGCCTTTATAACCACTCCATGCTGGTTGGCATTTCAAAGGCATGCCATTTCCTCTCCTTCAATGAAAATGTCTTCTTGAGACAGAGGCTTTGAAAAGCTTCCAGTGAATCCTATTAAAGAAATATCATAATTCAATTCAGTTACCAGAGGGGCCAGTGTATACAAAAACACACCACACATCTTCGTGCGACATCTGTTTGTAATGTCCAAATCTGGGCACTGGGCAACCAAGAGGAGGAAAAGGAAGACAGTGCTTTTTGTCATCTGACACAACTTGATTTGCACACAACAAAGCAAGACGACATAATTGTTCTTGATGTTACGATATAGTTGATTTCCATAAAGATGACATCACTGACCTGCTCACTTCAGGGTACAGCTCTTGGGCCTTTTCAACAATAACTTAGTTGGACACCAGAAAGTTTTCCTTTTGTTTTTGTATGGTTTCGTTTCACTCAATAGCATTCCTGTCCTAGATTGTATTCTCCCATCTCAAAGAAGCCACAGAGATTTACTCAAGTATTTTGTTTAACTTACCAATTAAGGTCATTCCTTTTTGTTGTTGTCTTTTTATTTGTAAAGGACACATGAGTTTTCCATTACCTTACTCCATAACGTCCTAATTAGACAAAGGACAGTGTGCCCGCAGGCCAGGAATATGATGTCACATGACTATGAGGTCCTGAACATGGCTGTCTTTATTGGAACACATGTCTTTGAGGAACCCCTTCATTTGTTATGTCTTCGTCCAGTTTTCACAGCTCTAATCATTAAAAGGCATTAGAGATTAGCCATGTAAACAGACAGTGAGATTCTGTGTAAATGTTATGCTCTCTGTGACTCACCTCACACCATGTGTTGTGTTATTAGATCTGAATTAATTATAGCAAGAGCTTGTGAGGCATAAACTGCCTTTGTTGTAATGACAGAGCAGTTTGTTTTCATTTGAACAGTGAATTATCCCCCAGTAAGAAATGTTCAGTATTGGTTACAGTGCAGGGGACTTTGAAGTTAAACTATAACCCTTTTCCCAGTATCTGTGAGTCCGCCTGCCTGTCTGCTGTTGGAAAAAAATGATAAATAGAGGCAGACAGTTAGACTGCTGAGTCTACACTGAGACTGGGATAAACAGGTCTGAGAACAAGGTTAGATGATGGGTTCAGCGCCGCAGGAGTGGGATTGATAGGTGAACGCACAACCTACTTTTACCTCTAGCCTCAAAAACCTTAAGTTACTCCTAATATGCAGTTAAAGCAAAATGGCTGACGACAGTACAGTATGACAGTAGTAATGGCGAAGCCAATCTTGGGCGGCGTGATTGATCTGAAGAGGCATGGCAGACAGCTCCAGCTGGAGATCAAAGAGAAGCCTCTCCTGGGCAGAAGACGAAGAAGAGGGGAGCGAGAGGAGGGGAGGGAAGTTGGGTGGGGGACTGGAGGTGCGTCCCGCCCCCA